>JAHRHZ010000012.1:27176241-27322504 GCA_024137785.1 Ginglymostoma cirratum
CTCTCAGTAGACCATCTCATAATGAGGGAAATTGAACATGTGAGTTGCGATTGTACATTTCCCAGCCCTGAAATGCCAAAGCACTCCCTTAATGGATAGAACTAAGCTTTCCCTACAGAGATTCCATACTCTTTCTCACAAGGTGGGAACATGTGGAATGGTGTGTGCCTGCACAGCACTAATACATTGCTTGTACATTGTGTTTAGCCTGAGTATTGTCCACATTAGAGTACAATGCCTTAGCTGCAGTCATCAACCTTGTGCTTAGGATTTCCTGATGTGTGAGGTGATCTGATGCCAAGGATTTGAGTATTTGTCAGGATGAACAATGCTTGGACACTATAACTTTTTTATCTTTGGGATGACTGAGGAGGTTGCTTATTCTCACATGTGAGACTTTTCTAGGTCCAATGGTGATATTTATAAAGTTCATTTGAATAGTCAGTGCAGACATGATAGCCTCCTTCTGTGCTGCAACACTTCTGTGATTATACTAAAGCAGATGTTTAACAGTGCAAGTGAACATATCTTACACAAATGGAAGGTCATTTCCAGCGATGTTGCACCCTTGCCAGCTATAGGTGCCCTCAGCCACCTTCTGTATCCAACTGTAGTCCTGACTTCCACAGCTGGGGTAAAGGTTTCCTGTTCAGTGGTTGGCCTGGAAAACATGTATGGTCATCCGAAATATCTTTGGACCTGGGTGGCTAAGGCTTGGAGACACATGTCCAGATATAGACCCACTCTCCTTTCATTGAACTTTGACAGACTTTGCAATTACTGATAGAGGGGATAAGCAGAGGCCAGGAACGTCTAAACTGTCCTGAAAAGAAATCTTCTCATATGTGGCTTCTCCTTCATGTAGTTACTCCCTGGCACCACCTTGTCTTCCTGGGAGGTCAATGTCCCTCCCTCGCCTTGCCAATAATGCTGAGGTATAGTAAGTGAGTACAGGTTTGTTTGCATACCCAGCTGACACTGAGGGTTCAGGACCTGGCTCCCAATAAGGGTCACCACCTGTCCTAGAGATAGCTTGATGCAGCACAGTACTGCTATTATTTGTGGACTCCTCCATCCTTCGATCCAGTTTATTGAGTGTTTTTGAAAGAAACTGCCTGACTTTCTTGTGCCTGTCTGTGCATTTCAGTGAAGTTATTAATACCTGAGACCATGACATTGCCTTCTGCCTGGCATTGCGAAGATGCCTGGTCTCTGTGCTGGAGGACTGAACATTTCCTTCTCAGCCAGCTGCAGTGATGTGTCAGTGATGTGTTCACCGGATTGTTCTCCTGAGTACACAACCCATCGAGGAGTAAGCCTCCGAGCTGGTGGAGGGTGTGGGTGAAAGCCTTACCAATGAGTTCTCTAAGGATTGGGGGGCTCCCTTCTTAGGTGGAGCTGAGGGTCTCCAGTGCTATGATCTTCAGTAATGGAGGTTAGTAGGATGAGAAGCTAAGAGAAGAGAGAGCAACAGTCGTCTAATAGAGATAAAAGCTCTGACGTTAACGAGAGACCAGCACAGCACAGAACAATGAAGATTTCTGAAAAAAAGCTTACTTCTTCTTTCTGAAGAAGAGTCTCACCTGACTTGAAATGTTAACTGTATTTCTTTCCACAGCTGGATGTGCTGAGTTTCTCCAGCATTCTCTGCAGTTGTTTCAGATTTCCTGCTTCTGCAGTATTTTGCTTTTATGAATGAAGCTGACTTGGTCAGTTTGCCATTAAGGCTTCCCTGTCCCAAACTGAGCAACCTTAGAACTTGTCTGACTAAATTGATAGTCTTCTCCTCGTATGGAGTGAGGAGCCTAATGCCTGCCACTCAGTCTCCTGCTTTTAAACTCAGTTGTGGAGTCAATGTTTCCTGTAAAGAGACTAAGGGATGGATTGAATATACTGGAAGTGGATGGAAGTTAGATGTGACGAAGGAGCATGTGACAGTACAATATTGAGTGAGTAGGAAGCACAGAGGGCAGGAAGTTTTGGTACTTTGGGAGGATGATGTAGATAAGAGCCTTTGAGTGGACAAGATGTACAAAGTAGTGAGAATTGTAGTCCCCCACGAGCCTTGGTGAGAAGCATGCAGTAGCTCAGAGTTAAGAGTGAACGATGATCCTATGACCATTAAGGCAGCAGAGACAAAGTGGTGATAAAAATATCCTTAAGGAGCATGGAAGATCATTAACCGTCTTCTTACACTGCTGGCATCTTGCTTCACTGAGGACACATCACTGACCCAGGCTGCTATTCACATTGAGGTCTGATCCAATCCAGTTCGGATCATACCTTGATCTGGTGACATGGTCTCCTGCAGCAGTCAGCTGGAAAAGTGATTTCCTTCTTTTCCTTCTACCAAGAATTCCAGATGCCTGTCCACAAAGAGAGGAGAATGAGTTTTCTTTCCTTTGGGTCATAGCCGTGGGTATTGCACTGTGAAGGTGAGCTCCTGCCTTGCAGTGTCTGATGGGGTGTGGGCTGACTGTTAAATATAGTGTCAGCTGAGAATGCTGGAAGGTCTTGGCGGTGGGGAACACTTCCACCTCTCCTGCTCCTCAATTCCCCCAAGGAAGATGCTTGGGGATGCGGTCAGGGGAGGGGAGATTTTGAAGCTTGTGAAGTCCACATTGATACCATTGGGCTGCAGGGTTCTCAAGCAAAATATGAGGTGCTGTTCCTGCAACCTTTGGGTGGCATAGTTGTGGCATTGGAGGAAGCCCAGGAGGGACATGTCGTCCAAGGAGTAGGAGGGAGAATTGAAATGGTTCGCGACTGGGAGGTGCAGTCGTTTGTTGCGAACCGTGTGTAGGTGATCCGCAAAGCTGTCCCCAAGCCTCCACTTGGTTTCCCTGATGTAGAGGAGGCCACATCGGGAACAGTGGATACAGTATACTACATTAGCAGATGTGCAGGTGACCGCATCCCAAAACGAGCCCAGCTCTTTCCCATCTCCCTAACCTGTCCTTCCTCCCACCTATCCACTCCTCCCACCTCAAGTCCCACCCCCATCTCCTAACTACCAGCCTCATTCCGCCCCCTTGACCTGTCCGTCCTCCCTGGACTGACCTACCCCGTCCCTAACTCCCCACCTCCACTCACCTTTACTGGCTCCAACCACGCCTCTTTAACCTGTCTGTCTCCTCTACACCTATCTTCTCCTCTATCCATCTTCTATCCACCTTCCCCTCTCTCCCTATTTCTTTCAGAATCCCCTTCCCCTCACCCATTTCTGAAGAAGTGTCTAGATCCGAAACAGTAGCTTTCCTGCTCCTCTGATGCTGCTTGGCCTGCTGTGTTCATCCAGCTCTACACCTTGTTATCGGAGATACTTAGCAGCAGCTGGGGAGAATAAAGCAAAGTTAATGACCTAAATCTTCCAAGCCATGACCACAATGACTGTGTTTGAAAAATTCCCTCACGGCATTAATGGGCATTTTTTCCGGCATCTTCCACCTCTAGTTTTCACAGAAATACAGAGAGCATCATTCCTTGGGGAATTCTGTCGGAGTAAAGTTGTAGAAGACAGGATATGGCCCTTTTGATGCCATGAGCTGCCATATTGTATGTTTAAAGATTCAACCTGGAAGTTAATGAATAGGTGAGTGAGTGAATGGTGCCAATGTGGTTGAAGTACATTGGTGAGGATGTGCGAAGGTGAATGAAGAGATGCAATGGTGGATGAGGTGGGGGGCAGTTGAGGGGCAGGCAAGCAAGCGGGTCAGTGGGTAAGTTGGGTGAAGTGGGTGAGGTGTGTAAGTGGGTGAATAGGTAGTTGAGCTGGATCAGAAGGGGTAGTCAGGTCTGGCTAATAGGGCTAGGATTGGGGTTCGGGGTCAGGGCTATGATGGGGAGGGATATTCAGGCTGGGGTGATTATTCAGATCGGGGTAATCAGACAGGATGATGGGGGTGGGGTCATCTATGGAGTTACCAAGTTTTAGACCAGGTTTTAATCTAACATTATCTGAGTAATCATCTGGGTACACACTAGAGTGGCTGGCAGGAGTTTGGGATGGTAGTCAGGTCGGGTGAATTTTGCTGCAGGTTTCAGGAGCAGGACATCAGGACCACTTGCATGGCCTGAGCTCTCATTTATTGCCAAAGGTGCCTGCACCATATTTTCATCTAAGGGGGCTTCCTATTTGGCTGCCCCTGTGTTTGCTGTCTAATTAAGAGCATTGGGTCAGTTCTTTAGATGAGAGACTTAACGAGAGGGCAAAAAGTATAGAATGACTGACAGCCTGATGTGGAATGTCAGCTCTTATAGGGAGCATTTATTGGACTAAATGGCTACCCATCTGATAGAGTGGGTGGCCAATTTCCATGGCACCCTGCCCAAGGACGTTCATCCAGAGACTGGACAGTGATTGAGAGCCGCCATAATGTACACTTTGTGAATATCCCCTTGCCTTCGAGACAGCCCATAACTCCATGGCAAAATTCAGTCTTTGGCTTCTGCTGAATAAGTGACAAAGACACTACCATGGTTTGCTCTTTTAAGTTAATGCAATGGTTAGAAAATATTACCATAATAAGACATTAATTACAACTACTATTTTAATGAAGTAATGAAACAGTAAAAATTCCCATCCGTGCCCTGTCTTCCTGGCAATTACCTCATTTTTGCAAAATAGCTGAAATAACTTCAAAAATCAGAGAAAAGGGACTTGGAAGTGATCGTAACATGAATGTAACTGTGAGTCCAAATGCGATGAAAAATGATAATTGAACTTTTTACAGAAACTTGTGCCTTGTTATTTAATTCTCATGGGATGTTACAATCTTGATGACCAGTAAATTGTAGCCTAAAATGTAATATTGCCACAGAATAATGGGGCTTTTTGCACTGGAATGTTGCCAACACTGTTTGCCATAAATCTGCTTCTACTAAGAACTGCATGCGTCAGTACAGAACGGTTCAACAGTTGACACTGCACAAATAGTAATTAACAAATAAATGGCAAAGCTGAAGTCAGGTTGGTGCGTAGAATTTGTCTGTTCAGACCATCCAATGCCATTCATTTTTAATCAAAATCCTTGTGAAAAGAGGTACAATGATAATTGTTCATGTCTAGAGCGAACGTTTTTTTGCTAATAATTACGTAACACGACTGCACAAAATCCTATCATTAAACCACATTATCATTCTTGTTTATGTCTCGATTTTTGCCTTGATGGCTCAGTCACTGATGGCAATGTCAGCTGTTAAACTGAGCCATCATGAAACAGGAACGGTGCCAAGGTCAAATCCAGGTGCAACAGAATTCCACTGTAGCCTGTAGCCATGTGGTGGGTGTTTTCCTTGTACTTTGTGTTTTAATGGTGGGCTCCCACAATGGTGTTAGAATAAGATAATATTGACCCAACGATACTGATGGAATTTTGGGCACAATGAGCAAAAGATTCAAGTTCTGATCTGTCCTAACCGGTTCTAACAAAGTCCGTATCGCATCCTCCAAAAGATCAGATTGGTCATTAGCATTCAATGCCAATTAAAATACTGACTGTCCAAGACATTGAGTAAAATGCTGGAATCAACTCAAACAGCAAGGCCATAAGTGAAGAGCCTATGTAAACATCCAGTCTCCTAGACATGGAACATTCTTCTAAGTCTGGTTTAAGATAAATGATCTTCCTTTCTCTGAGGTAGACTGTATTTTAGTTGTGTTCTGACTGATACAGGTTTCTGCCATTTGCATGATTAGACTTCAGGTGGGTGAGAGACTGAGAGATCCCACACAGGTCACCTGTCACTGCCTGGAAGAAGCCAGACAGATAGAATTTGAAAGTAGTTCTTACCTTCACAGCTACTAGAAGAGGATTCCCTCCCACTCCTATAGGCCTCAGATCCTGCTCCAGCATCTGGCGTAGTTCTGTCTCAGTATCCCAGGTACTGTGCCTTGCTAATCCCCAGGGAATGGAGTCAGAACTCTGTTCCTCCTGTGCACCCCACTCATTCTGGAGGGTTTGGAGGGGTTGCTGGGGTTGTGGGGTGTCCCTGTGGCGTTGATCTCTCCCTGAATTGGTTGTTCCTCACCCACAGAACTGGCTGCTGCTGCTCCTAGGCTTGCTGTAGGCCCAGTCCTTTGGAATCCATCCTACTCAGGAATGCAGCCAATGTGATTGACATGTCACCAAAGGCAGGGCCCAGGACTCTCTCTGGAAATAACCTACATTGGGAACAGAAAGAGCGAGACAAATTCTTAGATGTCAGAAGAGTCATCAATGGCAAACCCCGCAGGCGAGGGCTGAGCACATTTCTCCAAACAGTGAGACATGCAGCGTCCCCCTAACGTGGCCCCATCTCCATCATCCTTCCATATTCTGGCTCAGCAGGTGGCAGTAACTTGGTGAAAATGCCACATCGACTGAGTGACCACTCAGTGTTATCAAGACAGGGGTGTCTGCAGCACCCTGTCAGCCTTCCTATCAGACTCACATCAAACTTTCAACTTCTCACTGCATTCATTACAGACAATTGTTACGCTCTGAGACAAATGATAAAGTGATGGTGTGTGGCTCATACCGTACCTTGAAATTTGCACAATTAATGGTTCACCTATAGCTTGCATTCACTTCTTATAGAGTTATTACTGCTAGCGTCACCATCATTGAGAAGCCAACAATCAATTTCCAATACTTTTCACCGTATCTCAGTACATGTGACAATAATAAATCAAATCAAATCAAAATCAAGCACCAGTGGTCTGGAGCAAATTGACTTTGACGAATGCCTGAACCTAAACAGCTTCACTCTGCATATATAACAAACAGGCAATGAAATGATTGCAAATTAAATGTAGCTGCAGTTTACAAATGGCTGCTTTTTCCTTCCTTCAATGTCAAAGCATCCAGCAAATGTGGATCCCATGTTTTCACCTAATCAAACTAATACTGACTCAGCTCACCCAGGGCATTGTCCCAGCCATTTTCTAGCAGCACCTCACAACTAGAGAACGAGAAGTGATGGTAGGAAATGCAGCTCATGGCAGACACCATCAGCATCAGGTCCAGTCAGGCTGATGGGTACACCCTCAAAATCTCTATATCCCATTTTACCACACATTTTCCCAACTGCCTATTTCCACCCTTGCCTGCAAACCACCCCTCCCACCACCATGAGGAGACATATCACATCAAATTTCACCTTCAACTGTCCTTCCTGTCCATGAACCCTGACATTACACCTTAACAATGCTCATTCTACTCTTCTGTGCTTCCCTCGTGGAGATCATGATGGAGGTCACTGCCACTAACTCCCTCCCCAGCAGCTCACCATGTTTCCTGATGCTGTTCTGCACTCTGCCCCAACACCATCCTTGTCCCCAGCTCTGCAAATGCCTCTACTTTCCCCCGAGCCTTGACTCTACGACCTTATTTGGCAGTGACCTTCTTGCCGCAAGCTCCACCTTGTATGCTCCTGAACAGTTGATGGGTGGACCCTAAGGAACATAATTGTCTTCATAACTCTGTCTTTGATGAGCAGCCACTAGACATGACTGACCAAATCCCTGACTATGGTGTTTGCAGCTCCCCAGTCCTGCGAATCCCGACCTGATTGACAGCTGCTAACTCCCCTGGCTGTAGTGAGACAGTTCTCCTGACAATGAGTGTCCCAAGCAGACAACTGATCATGGCCAATTCCTGGCCAAGTCCCTAGACTGTGCCCATGATGGTTGGTTCCAGAAACCCCTCAACAACAGCAGCACCCAACCCCACCTTGTCTGTGAACGGACGGATGTCTAGTTTCCACCAGTTTCTAACCTGACCATATGGTTGAATGAATTTGCATTGTGTTTGTCATGCAGGCAGTTGGCACATGATGTGGGTGTTAGATCGATGTTTCAATGAGCCATTCATCAAGATAATCTCTGTCTGAGTGTCTGCGCAAAAGATTTTCAATACAGCAGTGCTGATCATCTTTGCCTTTAGCTGAAGCATCAATCTACTAACAGGCATGGCAAGGCATAAATGTTGCAAGCATAGAGGAAGGTGCTAAGTATGTGAACACTACAAGAGCAAGGGAGCAGCCCAGAGATGAAGCCTGGTCCAATCCATGAGGTGGCTACCTGTCATAGGGTTATAGAGTCATAGGGATGCACAGTCATTTGGAAACTTACTGACCACACCTCCTATATTCATATCCAAATCATTTATCTGTCCTTGTCCACAAAGCCTTCTGCTACTCTCAGAGAGGTATTACGATGTCCATGAGGTCTTTGCACAAGCCAAATGCCAACATCTGTGAATAAGGGGCATGTACATCTGATGCCAGTAAATCGTGCCCTGAGATGCAGATTGGCCCTTGGTGTGTACTATATACAAGATGCATTACAGTAATTGACAAATGATCCTCAGACAGCACTTTCCAAACTCATGACCACTTCCATCTAGAAGGACAAGGGCAGCAGATATTTGGGAACACCACCACCTGCAAGAACCCCTCCAAGCCACTCACCATCCTAACTTGGGAACGTATTGCTGTTCTTTCACTGAATAAAAAGAAGTGCTGAACCCCTTCAGGCCAATGCCTGCACTCCATGTGTGCCTGCTGAAGGTTAAGGTTTGTACGCTGAACAAATTGATTGTGTTGTCCATCCAGTACCCAGATACAGAGAAATGGAAGTTCTACAAACACAAACCTGCTTTGAGCAGACCACTGGCATCTTCAAGATGATCTTCAGAGACTATAAGACATAGAAATAGAATCAGGCCATTCAGCCCATTGAATCTGTTCCATCATCAATGAGATCATGGCTGATCTGATAGTCTTCAACTCCACATTCTTCCCTTAAACCCATCATCCTTAATTCCCTTACTGATTAAGAATATGTATATCTCAACCTTGAACATTAAACAACACACCCTCCACAAGCATCCACTTCCTCCTCCACCGACGCTCAGTAGCAGCAGTGTGTATTATCTGCAAGATGCCCTGCAGAAATTCACCAAAGATGCTCAGACAGCACCTTCCAAACCCACGACCACTTCCATCTAGAAGGACAAGGGCAGCAGACATATGGGAACACCAACACCTCCAAGTTCCTCTCCAAGCCATTCACCGTCCTGACTTGGAAATGTATTGCCATTCCTTCACTGTCGCTGGGTCAAAATGCTGGCAATCCCTTGCTAATAGCATTATGGGTCAACCTACAGCAGGAGGACTGCAGCAGTACAAGGCAGCTCACCACCACCTTCTCATGGGCAACTAGGGATGGGCCAGCCAACGACGCCCACATCCCACAAATGAATAGGAAAAAAAACACAACCTTGACAGTCTTCAGATACAGATTCAGCAAATTCACTACACTCAGAGAGAAGAAATTCCACTTCATTGCTGACTTAAACGGGTGACACATTACTCTGAGATTATATCCTCTGGTTCCAGACTCTCCTACAAGGAGAAACAATCTGTCCACATGAACCTTGTCAAACCAGCTAATGAGAGGTGCTCCCAACATGATTCACTGGAAGGCTTTCTAACGCACTAATTTCCCAGAAGGGGAAACCCTTAAAATTAGTGAATGGTCCAACTCGTTTTGTATATTTCAAAATTGAATTCAGATCTGAGGAAGGGTCACTGGACCTGAAACATTAACTCTGTTTTTTCCTCCAGAGATGCTGCCAGACCTGCTGAGCTTTTCCAGCAATTTCTGTTTTGTTTCCTGATTTACAGCATCCGCAGTTCATTTGTATTTTTATTAATATAAACAGAACATTGTGTGAAAAGAAATCATGGTGCCAAAGCTTTTCGTCTTGTACTCATCAGGACAGGCACAAAAATAGCACATTTCAAATGGTCACAATAATTTATATCATATTACCACACCAAACATGGGCTGGATTCTAAGCTGGGGGAGCTGGTTCTCCACATCAAATCCTGGTCAATAAGCAACTGCCTCTGTTAACAACTCAAGGAAGGCAGCTGAGAACTTTGGTATTGTGTGGCCTGCCAATATTGGCTCTAACTCTGCGACTTCTGTCTCTATGAGGAATAGAAAACCCAGCCATTTCGAGGTCCACCCTACAGGCTGGCACTGCTCTTTGAGCACTGAACTTAGTCCTGGGTTAATGAGGGCCCTTTGTTTTTCAAAATTGTGTGGTATCACTGATGTTAACGAGATGCCGAGGTCAGGCTTTGGGTTTGTGTACCCAGATTGAAAATTCAGCCTTAGATGTGGGAGGTCAGCGTCTAATTTAAATGCCATTTTCAATTTGATTTGGGTGTGGCATTCCTCCCCCACTGCAAGTGTAAAATGGCTGGTGGAATTTCTAATGCAATGTTCTGGTGATCTCAATTTTGTGCACCATCCTACCCTGTATCTGCTTGAGATCAGATTTGGAATCAGTGGGGAGTCCAGATCTGAATACTGTTCTGTGGTCGGTCATTCAGGGGTATTTTATAATCTTCTCTGTTTTGGACAGAAGCAGCTCCCCTTGTTCTTTTCCTGCAGTCGTGACGATAGTGGGAATTTACCGGGAACAAGTCACTGTGCAATCTTGCTTTTTGTTCACATCACCAAATCCTTCTTGATTTGCTTGTGTTGTGAGTGATTCATGGCTTCAATGTTTTTGTATCTTAATGCCATTTAGGGCTTCTACATATCCCCATGTGGAAGATTTCTTCAAGCTTTTGAATAAATGGAGTGAGTGCCAGATAAATGGTAACAAGATACAGTACTTCCTTAATGTGATGAATGCGGAGTCTACTTTGAATGGAAAATCCTATTTCTAGTAATAAAACAGGTGCCAGTGAGTGCTAATAGCCTGTTTGTTTTGCTTATTTCCATTAATAGTAACTTCCGTAAAATTAGCCTCTTCATTAGCCAGGAACTGATTTGTTCGTCTAATCTTGAGGAAGAAATCACAGAGTCCTATTTTCCAAAACCTACTAACTTCTAACAAGGACGAAAATTGTCAATTAGAAAATAGGGTTCTTGAACTGTAGAGCAAAATACATTTGGAAGTCTTGGCTAGCAATTAACCCTTGCCTACCATCACCTAAATAGATCATAAATTCTTTTATTTCTTTGCTGATGGTAGGACGTTGCTGTGTGCAAATTGACCTCTGCATTTCCTTAGTACAGAGGCCTCATTGGTTATTAAACACTTGGAGATACCCTGAAGTATTTTTTTCCTGGTATAAATGCTTCTGATGAGCAGCTGTTATGATGCATTGTAGCAGCAAGCAGAGATGTACATGCATCTCAAGGGAGAATTTGTCACTCCTCAGTAGGACCAAGGACCTAGCTGTGAATACTGGCTGGTACTGGCTCCACCGCTCAGGGGTTAGAGCACTGGCCTTGTAAGCCAGGGATTGTGAGCTCAAATCTCACTGGGACCTATCCACAAAATCTGTTTTGGGAAACATGGTGGCTCAGTGGTTAGCACAGCAGCCTCACAGCTCTAGGGACCCGGGTTTAAATTCCACCCTCAGGTGACTGTCTGTGTGGAGTTTGCACATTCTCCCCGTGTCTGCGTGGGTTTCATCCCACAATCAAAAGGTGTGCAGGCTAGGTGGATTGGCCACGCTAAATTGCCTGTAGTGTTTTGGGATGTATAGATTAGGTGGGTTATAGGGGTCTGCGTGGGATGGTCCAAGGGTTAGTGTGGACTTGTTGGGCCAAAGGGCCTGTTTCCACACTGTAGGGATTCTATGATTATGTCTCCTAAATCATGGCAAGAATCATACACTGGATTTTATGGAGCACTGTGGTCCCTGATCCTTTAGCTAAAAGGTCCACAAGTGGTATGAGACTTGAATCATTATAGCCCAACATTGATGACTTTAAAGTGAGACTTCTGCCCCTTTCTTGGTAACACGCCCATCCTCGAGAGCTGCTGGGCAATTGGATGGGTGGGAGCTCTGTAGATGCAGCAGTGCCACTGGGAGTGGTGGTCACTGCTGGGACCATAGGCAATTCTCCCATGCTATTAAGCCCAGCTAAGTCTAGTGTGGGAAGGATCTTGAAGGGCTGGATTAGAGACAGAGAGCTGTATTCAAAAGACTAGGAGAGGGTGTTCTTATGGGGTGGCTCTGTCCAGTGGGCCTAGTGGACTTCCAAAGGACACACACCTCTGGAGAAGGTGGGACTTGAACTCAGCCTCCTGGCTAAGAAGTGGAGAAACTACTGTATTATCAGGAGACTGTTCTAAATGCAGACACCTTCAGCTGCTTCTACAATGACCTTCCCTCCACTATAAGATCAGAAGTGGAAAAGTTCACTGGTGATTGCACAATGTTCAGTGCCATTTGCAGCTCCTGGATACTGCCTCCCCAACTGTATTATGGGTGTCCTACACCAAATGGACTGCAGGTCACCTGCACCTTCTCAATGACACAAAAACTAATCATCTTGTGCTGGTTGGAGTCATACTTAGCATGAGGAAAGATGGTTAGTTGTTGGTGGTCTGTCATCTAGGTTCCAGGACTTCTCTGTAGGAGTTCCTCAGCATAGTGTCCTAGGTCCAACCATCTTCAGTTTCTTCATCAATGGCCTTCCCTCTATCATAAGGCCATGTTCACTCCTTTGACTGCTTACTGCTAACATCATGACAGGTTGCCTGATGTGGAGTCATAAAGGTCAATTCTTGCAAAGCTTACTGAGGAGGTAGAACTGTTTACAATCTATGTTAAAACTTAGATGAGGGGACTTGTGCATTGTGGCCAAATTTGCTCTCTGTACAAATTCAGATGGAAAAGCAAATTGTGAGAAAGACAGAGGGTTGTGGATACCTGAAAGGAATGGATAGAGAAAAGGCCATATGGACTGTAGCATGACAAAATGTGAGATTATTGACTTGGTAAGAAGTATAAAAAGCACTTTTTTTAACAGTGGAGTGAGACCAGAGAATTCAGTGGTACAGAGGGACCCGGGTGTCCTTACACACAAATCAAATGTCTTTCCAAGTAGGAACAGTTACAACATGTAATTAACATGTCAAATAGAATTTTGGCCTGTATTCAGGTAAAGGGAAAATGTTGGTGGCCTAAGCCTCAGCAATCACTCCCAGTTTTGGTCTCCTTTATACAGGAAGGCGCGTAATTGAACTGTGGCAGTTCACAGAACATTCACTAGCTTCATTTCTGGGGTAAAGTTATTGTACTGAAGAGAGGTTAAGTAGGTTGGGCCGAGAAGAGTGAGAGGTGACATTATTGAAACAACACGTAGAATTTTGAGGGGGTTGTTGGACAGGTCAGGCATGGAGGGAATGTTTCTCCTCATGGCAAATCTAGAACCAGGAGCTACAGTTACAAAATAAAGAGTCTCCCATTTAAGAGTGAGACAAGAAGGAACTTCTTCTCTCAGAGGGTGGCTAGTTGTTAGAATTCTCTTCCCAAGAGAGCTCTTAGGCTCAGCCATTCAACGTTCTCAAGCCTCAGTTAGATCCTTCAACCATAGGAGTGTCAAGGGTTACACAGAACAGATAGAAAAATTGGAATTGAGGCCTAGATCAGATCTACCATAATTTTACTGAATAGGTGATCAGGTTCAACGAGCTGTATGGCCTACTCCTGCTTCTATTCTTAAGTTCATATCCTACTTTTCAGCGCTAAGTGACGGTTTTAACAGTGGTACAGTATAAGGATAGCAGGTAACATGGAGTGCTTTGAAGGGGAACAGTTATTTTTAGATGTGCCTTCTTCAATACCTGTCTGGCTAACTAAATTCATGTTAAGTACATTCAGGAAATTTCCTGCCACGTACAGCCTCCCTCCATCATCCCCATCCAATGAGCAACCACATTCTTTCATGTTGACTGTTCCTTAGAGGAATTTCTGAGAGAAGTGAAGAAGTGAAATGTTTTCTGATTACATTTTTCATTGTTCATCACAAAGGTTGGCTTAGTAATATTACATCTGCGAGCTGGCTAAGACCTGAAGGACACAGCTGCCAGACTACATCAATATGATGAGGGGACAAACATGAGGAAGCAATCTACTTGATCTCATCCTTGCAGAGTTGGCTATTACAGTGATATATATCTATAGTAACATTGGTGAAATTCATCCCACTCTTACCAGTGCTGTTTAATAGAAATCACTGATTAGCCACAGCTTTGTGCCTTTGAGCCACATGCAATTAGATTTGATCAAAAACATGTTGCATACATTCACTGTATAGGTTCCTATACTTCACATGTGTATATTTACTTAACAACCATCCGGCACCATTACGTAACCAATGAAGTAAAGCATTCATTCACCCTGTGCTTACTCTTACCACTTTAGCCAAAAACACACCAAAAAATTTAAAGTGTACATCCACTCCATGAAGGTGTGTTGAGATGACATGTATAATGATGGTTGTTATTATTCATTCCTTATTATTTAATTAAAGTTACAATTCTCCACATTTGGATTCCAACTTAGCTTGATGTGGTAATCGCTTCATGTGTTGGACAGCATGGTTCTACATAACAGTAGAATCTGTCAGGGTGAACACAAGAATTCCTGTTTGTATTCATGGTTCTCCTGACACCTGATTGCTCATTTTGTTTCCAGGTTCCAGCCAATTTTGCTATGGAGGTGCAATCCCTTTACATGCCCATCTCCCATCAGGATGGTCTGAAGGCTCATTGCTTATTCCTTGAAATAACGCCTGTACATTCCCCATCCATAACCACCCTCCTTCGTCTGGTTAAGCTTGCTCTCACTTTGAACAATTTCTCCTTAAACTCATCACACTTTCTCCAAGTCAAAGGTGAGCCTGTAGGTACCTGTATTGGTTCCAGTTATGTGAAAAATTCCTTGTGCTAAACCTACATGGGCCTCCCCCCACCCACATCTCTTTCTCTGACCCATCAATGGCATAATTGGTGCTGTTTCCTTTTCTCGTCTGGAATTGGAAATAAATCAATTTTGCTTCAATTTCCATCTTTCCCTCACCTTCACCTGGTTCATCTATGACTCTTTTCTCTTCCCTTTCTTGACTTCTCTGTTTCTATTTGCTGTCCACCAATATCCACAACAAACCCTTAGCTCCTGTTGTTACTTTGACTACACCTGCTCATTACTCTGCTTCCACGAAGGATTCCATTCCACTCTCCCAAATTTTTCCTTTGTATCTATTCTGTTGATGTCACCTTCCTCAGGATTCCTTCAACATGTCTTCCTTTAACTTAAACTTTTTTGAGGATACCCTCCACAATCACCACCATGGTTGGCAGAGCCCTCAGATGTGTCTGACCCATTTAATGTACTTCCGCATCACCACCCAACCCATCCCAGAAAATAGAACATAGAACATAGAACAGTACAGTACAGCACAGTACAGGCCCTCCGGTTCATGATGTTGTTCCGAACTTTTCACCTAATCCTAAGGTCGATCTAACCTTCACCCCTACCTTATACTATCATCCATATGCCTATCTAATAGCCGCTTAAATGCCCCTAATGAGGCCAACTTGTTGTCTAATGAGAACAACGTTAGGGTTCCCACTCCTCCAACACTCTAAGAGTTCTTTGCACCCACTAACCTCCCATGCACCTTCCCATGCAAATGCAGGAGGTGGAACACTTACTGTTTTGCCTTCTCACTGTCCAACTGCCCAAACATGAACTCCAGATGAAGTTGTAGTTTAATTGGACTTGTTTTGAGGAAGGGTCACCCGACCCGAAATGTTAACTCTGATTTTTTCTTCACAGAAGCTGCCAGACCTGCTGAGCTTTTCCAGCAACTTCTGTTTTTGTTCCAACGCTGACTGGGTGACTGCTTCATGAAACATCTCGGCACTGTCTGTAAGAATCAGCTTGACCTGCCAGCTGCTTGGAATTTCAATACATTACCTTGCTTTAATTCTCACATTTCCATCCTTGGCCTGGTGCAGTGCCTCAGTGAAGCCTCATGCAAGCTGGAGCAACAGCACCTCATTTTATAGAGTTATTGAGGTCTACAGCACAGAAAAAGGCCCTTTGGCCTATCAAGTATGCACCAGTCAAAAACAAGCACCTACTTATTCTCATCCCATTTTCTAGCTCTTGGCCCATAGCCCTGTATGCCTTGGCATCACAAGTACACTTCGAAATACGTCTTACATGTGATGACGGTTTTGCCTCTCCCATCCTTACAGGCAGTGTGTTCTGGATTCCCACTACACACTAGATGAAAAAATATTTCCTCACATCTCCTCTAAACCTTGTGCCCTTAAGTCTATGGCTCCAGGTCATTTATCCCTCTACCAAGGGGAAACATTTCTTCCTGTCTACCCTATCTATGCCTCTCATAATTTTATAGATCTCATTCCCTCCTCAAACTCCTCTGCTCTAAGGAAAAAAAAAATCATTCTGTGCAAACTCTCTTCATAACCAAAACACTCCAGCCCAGGCAACATTCTGGTAAACCACCTCTGCACCCTCTGCAGTGCAACTGCATCCCATTTAGTCAGCATGGCTTTGTGAGGGCCAGGTTGTGCCTCATAAGCCTTACTGAATTCTTTGAGGATGTGACAAAATGCAGCAATGAAGGTAGAGCAGTGGATGTGGTGTATGTAGATTTTGGCAAGGCATTTGATAAAGTTCCACATGGTAGGCTCATTCAGAAAGTAGGGAGGCATGGGATTCAGGGAAATTTGGTGGTCTGGATACAAAACTGACTGTCCAATAGGGGCCAGAGGATGGTAGTAGATGGAAAGTGTTCAGCCTGGAGCTCAGTGACCAGTGGTCTTCCGCGGGGATCTGTTCTGGGACCTCTGCTCTTTGTGATCTTTATAAATGACTTGGATGAGGAACTGAAAGGGTAGGTTAGTAAGTTTGCCGATGACACGAAGGTTGCTGGAGTTGTGGACAGCGTGGAGGGCTTTTGTAGGTTGCAACGAGATGATGACAGAATGCGGAGCTGGGCAAATAAGTGGCAGATGGAATTCAACCCAGAAAAGTGTGAAGTGATTCATTTTGGAAGGTCAAATTTGAATGCAGAATACAGGGTTAATGGCAGGATTCTCGGCAGCGTGAAGGAACAGAGGGATCTTGGGGTCCACGTCCATAGATTCCTCAAAGTTGCTACCCAAGTTGATAGGGTTGTAAAGAAGGCGTATGGTGTGTTGTCTTTCATTGGCAGGGGAGTTGAGTTTAAGAGCTGTGAGGTTATGCTGTAGCTCTATAACACTCTGGTTAGACCACACTTGGAATATTGTGTTCAGTTCTGGTCACCTCATTATAGGAAAGATGTGGAAGCTTTAGAGAGGGTGCAGAGGAGATTTACCAGGATGCTGCCTGGACTGGAAGGCAGGTCTTATGAGGAAAGGTTGAGGGAGCTAGGGCTTTTCTCATTGGAGCGAAGAAGGATGAGAGGTGACTTGATAGAAGTTTACAAGATGATGAGCAGCATAAATAGAGTGGATAGTCAGAGATTTTTTTCCCAGGGCGGAAATGACTATTATGATGGGGCATAATTTTAGGGTGACTGGAGGAAGGTATAGGGGAGATGTCAGAGGTAGGTTATTCACAAAGAGAGTGGTGGGCGTGTGGAATGCACTGCCAGCAGTGGTAGTGGAGTCAGACACTTGAGAGGCTTTTAAGTGACTCTTGGATAGGCACATGGGGGATAGTAAAATGTAGGGTATGCAGCGTAGATTGATCTTAGTAGGATAATAGATCGGCACGACATTGTCAGCTGAAGGGCCTGTACTGTGATATACTGTTCTGTGTTCTTCTTTAATGTGGATTCCAGAAACTGCGCACAATACTCTAGTTTTGGCCTAACAAAAGTTTTATAAAGTTTCAGAATAGCCTGTCTACTTTTGAACTCTGTGCTATGACTAATAAAGGCAAGTATCCCATATACCTTTGTAACCACTTCATCTACCTGTCCTGCTATCTTAAGGGATACGTGGACATGCACAGCAAGCTTCCTCTGATCCTTTGTGTTTTCCACTTGGGAAGATTACAGCCTTTAGGACTCAATAATGACTTTAAAAATTTCAGAATATGAACTCTGCCCTCCATTTTATTTACAACATCAAAACCCCTGATCTCCCCGGTCTTGTTTGCATGGGATTCCTCTAATCGCAGCTGATCTACTTCGTACTATTCACACCTACTATTTAGCTCTTATATCACTCATCTCCATTACTATCAGCATTCCCATTGTCTTTTCTTCTGGGCAGCCTCTTCATTCAGAAGATCATAAGGCATAGGATCTGTTCCACTTACTCCTCTTCCCCTTCTTCTACAGTATTAAAACCATCAATTTCCAGCCCCCTTCAGTTCTGAAAAGAGTCATATTGAACTTGAAGTGCTAACTCTTTGTTTCTCCACATATGCTGCCAGACCTGCTGAGATTCATTTTGCTTTTATTTCACATTACCAGCATCTGCATTTTTTACTTTTACAAGACCTCAAGAAATAGGGGCAGAAATAGATCACATTGTCTGTCTAACCAGCTGCTGCATTCAATCTGATCATGGCTGATCTTGGCTTCAGTTCCATTTTTCACCACCCCTACTGCCATTCTCATGTCCCTTTATTCTCTGAGAGACCAAAAATTGGTCAAACCTAGACTTAACTGTGTTCAGTGATGGAGCATCTATCTCTGTACCAAAGCTTCACAACCCTTTGACTGAAGTACTTTCTCTTCGTCTCAGTCCTTAGAGATCAACTCCTTATACTTAGAGTCTCCTCAGCTATGTTTTAGATTCTCAGAACAGCAGAAACAATTTTTCAGCATCTATCTGAACAACTATCCTGTTAAGCCCTTTCAGAATCTTGTATGTTCCAATGTGAAGGAGAAGACGTTTGAAACCGGGCCATAACAAGCCCATCAGCTTATTGCTGCAGGATGGTCCATTATCACTACATCTGGACTGGGCACATCCACGATCTGAGATCATCAGAAGGCAAAGGATGGATTTTGGTTCAATTATCCAGTGTAAAAGAAGAAAGAAACAATAGCATTTCTGCACAGAGCCTTGCACAATCTGAGGTATTTTCAACCATTTAAACTCCATATGTAGTGAAAGCAAACTCCAACAAACAGCAATGTAATTGTTATCGTTGTTCTTTAGTTGTCAGTTGAAGCATAAATTCTGGTCAGAACATGTAAGATCATTCCCCTGCTTTACTTCACTCAGTTTGCATCTTCCAGCAAGAATAGGCAGGGACCTTGGTTTAATGTCTCTTCGACATTGCAACACCTTCAACATTACAGCACTACACTGGACTGTTAGTCTAGATAATGTGTCTAAGACTGTGGAGTGAAACTTGAACTTACAACCTAAAGCCTCAGAAGCAATACTACCACTGAGGGTAGATGAAAAGACCACAAAATGTAACTTGAAATGAAGTAAGATCATAGCAACTGTATGAGATACTGCCATGCCCAGTGCACAAGGCAGCAGCCCATAGAAAGAGATCAGCTTTCCTAGTTTCCCACTTTACCTCCGTCGCTCTAACTCAGTCAAGAATGGAGGTATGTAGTCAGTAACTACTAGCAGGAGGAAACTGTATGCATCGCATCTTATAAAAAAACAAAGGACTGTGGGTGTTGGAAATATGAACCAAATACAGAAAGTGATAGAAAAACTCTGCAGTTCTGGAAGCATCTATAAAGAGGAAAATAAGAGTTCATATTTCGAGTTTAGTTACCCTTGATTGGACTCGGTGTTAACTAGCATCTTTTTTTACCTCCTGCAAATGAAGCAACAAGAGAAACACTTCACAGAATGTCCCAAATTTATAAGAGAAACCATTCAAAATATTGATGCAAAATATCTGAGGAAAGAAATGCTAAAACTATTTGAGGAAACCAAACTTTTAGAAATCCAGCTCTCATACATGCATTACTAACATTTTCTTTTGAAAATGAGCATTTGGAACATAACATTGATTTTTTTTTAAGTAATCACTCAACAACTACCTTGAAGTGACTTTAATGAGCCATCAAAGCACCTCACACAGTGTGAGAACATTGGAGAATTATAATCATTATATTGACATTACCATTCATTACATTTGAAATTAAGCTGTTATGTGTTCAAGAGCACTTTAGGATGGAGCAAGAGTCTTCAACACCAGGCAATGATCTGGTGTATGGATCACCTCCTGATTTCATGAGATACAGTAAGTTCTCTACTTTATTGATCTTATTCCCTTCATATTTTCAAGACTGCTTATTGCAATGAATACTACACAGCAAGAAGTATACCTACTGTACAAGAACACAATCGTCTATGTGTGTCCCAACAAAGAAAAACTTTACCCCTATCCTTAACCTGGATCCCAACGCCAATGGGCTTCCATCACCCCTCCCACGAGTGTATTATTTTCAAAATCACTGGCTTTGTGTACAAATTCATTGTTGCCCTTTTACTTGCCCATTGCAACAGCCTCTCTGACCCTTATCTAGGCTTGTAATCACTGTTCGTCTGATTCTTGTCACCAGTGCCACCTTCACCCCCTCCCTTAGTTCTCCATCATCAGCAGCTAAATGTCTCTCTCTCTTAACTGCAGCTCTTTCTGCTTTCGAAGTCAGAAGTCACATGACACCAGGTTATAGTTCAACAGGTTTATGACGTTCCGCTTTCAGAGGCTGAAACCGTAACTCTTTCTTTGCCTCCC
The DNA here is from genome assembly GCA_024137785.1 of Ginglymostoma cirratum. NCBI lineage: Eukaryota > Metazoa > Chordata > Chondrichthyes > Orectolobiformes > Ginglymostomatidae > Ginglymostoma > Ginglymostoma cirratum. Next base: position 27,196,792 of record JAHRHZ010000012.1, read on the forward strand.
GTTATCCTCCTCTCAAATCCCTGGCTCTGCTGCCTATCCTCTTTCTAAAGCATCTTGAGCTGTTGAGTTATGTAAATTGCATGCTCTATTTAAATGCACTTTGTGTCCAACAGAATTTATTTGTACCCTATGAATGTACATACTATTTAAACCGCAGGGTGGTTCATCTTTGAAATGAATAACAGATAGTGATGGTTGACTTGATGACAGTTACGTTGAATCAATGTAAAAAGTTCTGTTATCACAGCAGACTGTTCTTGTTCTGGTGTTCAATATAGACTGTAGCATATAACATATTCCCTTGGACAGTGTCATAAACCAGATGGGATAGGGGAAAGTACAGAATCACAATTTCCCTACTGAATGCTCCTTCATTAATTCACCTCCTGTTTACAAGTACCAACTTGTTCCTCAATCTGCATTCCGTTCGACTTAAAAATATATTTTGCTAATAACAGAGCCAAGCCGTGATTAAAATACTTGTGACAAGTCAGACTCACTTGAGGAGAGCTGTCTTCTTAAGCCCTTTTATTATTCAGAAGCACAGTTATTTTCTTGTAAGTGTAATATATGCATACAAGAAACTACACTAACATACATATTTTGATACAGCTCTATTGCAACTTGCGAGAAATAATAATTTTTCCAGTTTACTGGAAACACACCACAAATTGTTTTGGAAAATGGAAGTAATGGTAACATAATTCCCTAGTTGTAACAGATACTTCTTCAGTTAATGCAAAGCAATAGATGAAGGTATAATTAGTTCCATACAAAGATGAGTTCTAGCAGTTTTTGAACTTAGGGTGGCATTATGGCTCAGTTGTTAGCCAGGAACCTGGGTTCAATTCCACCCAAGGGTGCCTGCCTGCGTGAAGTTTGCACATTCTCCCTGTGTCTGTGTGGGTTTCCTCCCACAGTCTAAAGATGTGCAGGTTAGATGAATTGTCCATGGCAAGATGTCCAGATATGTTCAGGCTAGGTGAATTAGCCATGAGGAATGGAGGGTCACAGGGATGGGCTTGGATCTGGTGGGGTGCTCTTGGAGGGTTGGTGTGGATTTGATGGGCTGAATGTCCTGCTTCCACATTGTAGGGATTCTATGCTAAATTACTGCGGGTGTAAAATCAACTAATGCAAAGGAATGTTTAAGAAAGTCTAACCTCAGAAAGGAGCTTACAGGGAATACTCTATATATCAGACAAAGGAAATTACCTTTTTGTTAAGCAAAGTAAATTTGGATTTTCCTTTAGAAATCTGATTTCTTTTTAATTCACTCAGGGGATGTGGGTGTTGCCAGCTTAGCTATCATTTATTGTCTGTCCCTAATTGCTATTGAGAAAGTGGCGGTGAGCTGCCTTCTTGAACTGCAACAGACCATGTGCAGTAGATAGACCCACAGTGCTGTTAAGGTGGGAATTCCAAGATGTTGACCCAGCAACAGTGAAGGAATAGTGCTATATTTCCATGTCAGGATGCTGAGTGTTTGGAGTAGAATTTGCAGGTGGTGGTGTTTCCATGGTTACACTAAAACATATTATTGCTAAAAGAAAAAATTTGAAATAAAGATACATGCAAACCTGAAACAAATATTTTCCGTCATAAGATCAGAAATGGGGCTGTTAGTTGATGGTTGTTCAAAGTTCAGCATCATTTGTGATTCCTCAGATAACGAAGTAGTCTGTGTCCGAATACAGCAAGAACCGGGCAATATTCAGCTTGGAGAACAAGGTGTAGAGCTGGAGGAAAGCAGCAGGCCAAGCAGCATCAGAGGAGCAGGAAGGCTGACATTTCGGACCTAGGCTGAAATGTCAGCCTTCCTGCTCCTTTGATGCTGCTTGGCTTGCTGTGTTCATCCAGCTCTACATCTTGCTATCTCAGATTCTCCAGCATCTACAGCTCCTACTATCTCTGAAAATATTCAGCTTGGGCTGATGAGTGGCAATAGACATTCATTCCACACAAAAGCAATCTCTAGTAAGAGAGAATCTAGTGATCTCCTTTTGAAATTTGGTGGCATTACTATCACTGAATCCCCCACTATCTTAGGGGTTGCCAGAAACTGAACTGGACTAGCCACAAAAATTCTGCGGCAACAAAAGCAGGTCAGAGGCTAAGAGTTCTGCAGGGTGTAACTCACTTCCTTTTTCCATAATGCCTGTCCACAAGCATTAAGTTAAGTGTGTGGTAGAATACTTACTCTTGCTGGATAGTTGCAGCTCCAATAACACTTAAGAAGTTTACACCATCCAAGACAAAGCAGCCTGCTTCATTGGCATGGCATTCACGTCGTCCAACATTTACATCTTTCACCACTAAAGCATGGTGGCGGCAGGGTACCTCTACAAAATGCACTGCAATCACTCATGTTAGCGCCTGTGAACCAGAGGACAAGCAGCAAACGCATATGAATACCACCACCTGCAGGTTCTACAGTGTAAATTACTTGAACTGCTCCTTCACTGTCACTGACATGCCCACAGTCCTACTTTTGCACAAATTAGGATTCTTAAATGGCCAATTACTGGCAACAAATGCGCAGCTTCTGAACCCTCTCAAATTTGATGCCAGCAAGAGGTCTTCAGGGTAAGGGATCTTGCCTGGCATATTGCCATGCTCAGGCAGCAGTTAAGAAGGACTTCATCTCTCACAAGGAATCCCTTTGCAGGTTGGACACCCCAACCCAAAAGTTTTCACTCTGCAGGTGTTCTCTCTGGCCTCTTCACCAAGACCCCTACCCATTCTATCCATCTCTCATTTCGTAAATGCAAAATGCATTGCCGGCTTGACATTTAATCCTTTCTCTCCAACTGTCCTGTGTCTCTTATATGGTCATAGTTAGTGAATTCCAGTTACCTTGACTAAATGATTAAATTACATTTGGACACCTTCCTTTAATGTCCAGAGTCCCATTAATCTCATAATTACATCTAATGGCATGTGCCCATCCAGATATGTACTTGGTGATTATTGGGACGCTTTGCTAATGGGGTTAGGAACGTTTCCCTATTAATACTTCTTCAAGGTAAATGTTCCTGATGTTTTGCAAACAGGCTGTTTTCATTTCAATAGCATTGGACAATAGAAGATACAGTGGTGCAAATATTAAGCCATCTTTGAAGCTGTGGTTTCAGATCATTGGGATATGGCCATAGTTTAACACAAAACACAATTCAGGATGTCTAGCCAGTAATTATATTTCACCTAGAATATGGTTTTATAATAACTTCCATGTTTCATGCATAAGTATTTCTATCTACTGTGTTATTTTGGTTCACCTGCCTGTGGTTAGGTATTCTAACATCATTCTACAATTCAAAACTTCTGAAATCTAGAACTTTGTCCCAAACGTTCCTGACTTGCGAGGACCCATTTCACTTTCAATGTTCGATATTACTGAATAAAAATACGGTATTGTATAAACCCTTAGCTTGCATTCAAATTTATTCTCTTCGATGGAAAGATTAATACACTTAATATGGCAGTTAAATTCATCTGTTAAAATGGAAATGAGACATAATAAATTCAAAAACATTAAACTTTTATAAAGCAGCATTTCCAAGGGTAATTTTGATCAAGGAGACAATAAGGACTGCAGATGCTGGAAGCCAGGGTGTACAGGGGTGAGGCTGGAAAAGCGCAGCAGGTCAGACAACATCAGAGGAGCAGGAAAGTCAGTCCTTTGCCAGGACTGGATTTTGATCAACATGTTCCAAATGTACTTTGGAATGCATTAGTTTTCTAGATGTCAAAGACATGAAATGACAGTAATGGGAAGAGATGGTAGTGTAGTGGGAATGTCACTGGTCAATATGGAAAGGCTCAGGAATCTAACTTCAGGCACAGCAGATAAGGGGACATCTATAAGAAGGAGGCTGTGAATGCAGGGTGTTGTACTTCAACGCGTGTACTATACAAAACAAGGTAAATGAGTTGTATTGCAGATTGAAATCGGCAGGTACGATGTTGTGTGTATTGCAGCGATGTGGCTGCAAGGGGATCAGGGCTAGGAATGAAATATCCAAGTTAACACATCCTATCGAAAGGACAGGCTGATGGACGGAGGGGGCGGTTTTGCTTTGTTAGTAAGAAATTGAATTAAATCAATAGCAAGAAGTGATATAAAGTCAGGAGGTGTAGAATCTAGAGATAATAGGTACTGCAGATGCTGGAGAATCTGAGATAACAAGGTGTGGAGCTGGATGAACACAGCAGGCCAAGCAGCATCATAGGAACAGGAAAGCTTGACGTTTCAGGCCGAGACCCTTCATCAGAAATGGGGGAGGGGAAAAGGGTTCTGAAATAAATAGGGAGAGAGGGGGAGGCGGATAGAAGATGGATAGAGGAGAGGATAGGTGGAGAAGAGGCAGACAAGTCAAAGAGGCGGGGATGGAGCCAGTAAAGGTGAGTGTAGGTGGGGGGGTAGGGAGGAGATAGGTCAGTCCAGGGAGGATGGACAGGTCAAGGGGGCGGGATGAGGTTAGTAGATAGGAGATGGGGGTGCGGCTTGAGGTGGGAGGAGGGGATAGGTGAGAGGAAGAACAGGTAAGGGAGGCGGGGACGAACTGGGCTGGTTTGGGATGCGGTTGGGGGAGGGGAGATTTTGAAGCTTGTGAAATCCACATTGATATCATTGGGCTGCAGGGTTCCCAGGCTGAATATGATTTGCTGTTCCTGCAGCCTTCGGGTGGCATCATTGTGGCATTGCAGGAGGCCCAGGATGGACTTGTCGTCTGAGGAATGGGAAGGGGAGTTGAAATGGTTTGCAACTGGGAGGTGCAGTTGTTTGTTGCGAACTGAGCGCAGGTGTTCTGCAAAGCGGTCCCCAAACTTCCGCTTGGTTTCCCCAATGTAGAGGAGGCCACAACGGGTACAGTAGATGCAGAATACCACATTGGCAGATGTGCAGGTGAACATCTGCTTGATGTGGAAAGTCTTCATGGGGCCTGGGATTGGGGTGAGGGAGGAGGTATGGGGGCAGGTGTAGCACTTCCTGCAGTTGCAGGGAAAAGTGCTGGGTGTGGTGGGGCTGGAGGGGAGTGTGGAGTGGACAAGGGAGTCACGGAGAGAGTGGTCCCTCCGGAAAGCAGACAAGGGTGGGGAGGGAAAAATGTCTTTGGTGGTGGGGTCGGATTGCAGATGGCGGAAGTGTCGGAGGATGATGCATTGGATCTGGAGGTTGGTAGGGTGGTACATGAGGATGAGGGGGATTCTTTTTTGGTTGTTATTGCGGGGAGTGATGAGTTGCGGGAAATGCGGGAAACACGGTCGAGAGCGTTCTCGACCACTGCGGGGGGGATGTTGCGGTCCTTGAAGAATGAGGACATCTGAGATGTACGGGAGTGGAATGCCTCATCCTGGGAGCAGATGCGGCGGAGGCGAAGGAATTGGGAATAGGGGATGGCATTTTTGCAGCAGGGTGGGTGGGAGGAGGTGTATTCTAGGTAGCTGTGGGAGTCGGTGGGCTTGAAATGGATATCAGTTTCTAGGTGGTTACCCAAGATGGAGACAGAGAGGTCCAGGAAGGAGAGAGAGGTGTTAGAGATGGTCCAGGTGAACTTCAGGTTGGGGTGGAAGGTGTTGGTGAGTGGATGAACTATATGGGTACAGTTGAGGAATTGCAAAGTAGAAAAGACCATGATGGGAGTTCTGTACTGGTCTCCTAGCAGTAGTCAGGATGCGAGGAAGAAAATATATCAGGAGATAGAAAAGACATGTAAGAAAGGCATTATTACAATAATCATGGGGGACTGCAGGTGGACTGAGAAAATCAGGTTGGTAGCAGATCTCAAGGAAATGAATTTGTGGAATGCCTACAAAATGTTATTTTTTTGGAGCAGCTTGTGGTAAAGCTCACTAGGAAACAGGTAATTTTGAATTTGGTGATGGATAATGAAGCAGACTTGATTATGGAGCTCAAGATGAAGGAACCCTTCGGCGACAGTGACCATAATATGGTAGAATTCTGCCTGCAGTTTGAGAGACAGATGCTGAAATGGATATAATGATATTGCAACTGAGTAAAGGTAACTACAAAAACATGAGGGCGGAACTGTCCAGAGTCGATTGGAAGGGGAGTCTAGCAGGGATGATGGTGATGCAGCGATGGCAGGAGCTCTGGGGTAAGCTGTGAGGCAGAGCAGAAACTCATCCCAAGGAAGAAGACACCTACTAAGGGGAGGATGAAACAATTGTGGCTGGCATAGGAAGTCGTGGACAGCATAAAAGCAAAAGAAAAAGCATGCAATGCAGTGAAGATTAGTGGAAATCCAAAAGATTAGGAAGTCTTTTAAAAAGCAGCAGAGGATAAATGGAAAAACAACAAAGGGGTAGAAGATGAAATATGAAGGTAAGCTGGCTGGTAATATAAAAGAAGATTACAAGAGATTTTTCAGATGTCTACAAGCTAAGAGAGAGGCAAGAGTGGACATTGGACCATTGGAAAATGAGGCTGGAGAAGTAGTAATGGGCAACAAAGAAATGGCAGAGGAACTGAACAGGTACTCAGCATCAGTTTTCACAGTGAAAGACACCAGCAGCTTACCAGTACTTCAAGAGAGTCGGGACAGAGGTGAGAGTATTGGCCATCACTGAGGGGAAGATATTGGAAAAGCTCAAAGGTCTGAAGGTGAATAAATCACCTGGACAAGTGACTAGGCCTTCACAGCCTTTGGTAATAGTGAATTCCACAAGTTCACTACTCTTTCAGTGAAAAATGTTTTGTTTTTTCTCTTTCCTAAATTGTCTACCTCTGTGCCTGAGATTATATGCCCTGGTTCTAAATTTCCCAGCCACAGAAAACATCCTCTCTGTATCCAATCTGCCCAGCCTGTTAGAATGTAAGATAACAAGCATGGGGCTGGATGAACACAGCAGGCCAAGCAGCATCATAGGAGCAGGAAAACTCGACGTTTCGGGCCTAAACCCTTCATGGGATTCTCCAGCATCTGCAGTACCTTTCATCTCTGTTAGAATGTATACATTTTAATCAAATGCCCCCCAATACCCTTCCAAAACTCTAATGAAAACAGGCCCAATGGAACCATTCTCTCCTCAAAAGACAATTTTGTCATCCCCAGTATCAGCCTAACGAAAATCTGCTGCACATCCTCTACAGTAAGTATGTCCTTTCTTTAGTAAAGACACTAAACCTGTACACAATACTCAAGGCCTGCCAAAAGATATGCCTACTTCTGAACACAAGACCTCTTGCAACGAAGCCAATATACCACTTGCCTTTCTAATTGCTTGCTGCAACTATCCACCTACTTTCACTGACTGGTGTACAGGGTGTACAGGTCTCTTTGTACTTCCACACTTCCTAATATAGAATGTCGTTAACACTGATCCAGCTTCCTTAGAGCCAACTCTCAGAGCGAACAGAACCTCTGACACTTCTATCTGTCAGCCAGGGCTTCCTGATTGGACAAGATTAACAGCCCCAGTCAGGGAACTCATATTCTATGAGGTCTGCCTGGCTGACCACGTTACAATCATTACATTATGCATCTCTGATTTCTTGTTTAATGCCTTCCCTTACATCTCCAGCAATGTTTAAGAGTCTGTAGAACCCCGAAAGACTCTTTGCCAAAGCAGTGTAACACTAATTCAATAAAGAAAGAATTACTCATTTTAGTCTGAGAAACTAGTATTTCAATACAAGGAACTTATCAAAGCAAGCCAGCACAGATCTTGTTCTTGTTAAGGAAGTCATAGCGAACAATTTTGATGGAATTTTTTGAAGATCGGAATGAAAAGTGGCTGTATTGTATTGAGTGTTTAGAAGTGGTCGGATAAGGTGTCTCCTTAGCTTCTTAGTAGCAATTGCAGCATTGGGTATAACAGAAAATGTGACTGCATGCATAGAAAGCTGGCGAATGAAGGGTAAACAAATGTTTGGTAATAGATATTGCATAGATTGGGAAAGGAATGGAAATGGTAACCTCACGGGTTTGTACTGGCTTTGTTTTTGTTCTCTGTTTACTTAGATGATTCAGACTTGGGGTTAGGAAGTCAAATTTCCCCTCAAGATGCCAAATACATGTTTGGTTTATAAAGTGTGAAATTACACAGTGGATGTGGATATTCGCCTGTTCAACATTTCAAGAGGCTTGTTAGTTTATTTAGAGTAAAGAATTTGTGCAATAATATCCTGTAATGTAATTCCGATGTTAAATTATCTTCAAATACAGAAAGACAACACTTTTCCTTGCAATATGCATTACCTGCACTTTCTATTTTTAATAAAGCTTTTCTATTGATTGAGGGATATTTGGAAGCAGATTGGACTCTGCATTGATCAGGTTAATAACATTTAAAAACTATGGGTGGAATTTTCTGTCCCCTTGAGCAGCTTGAACACTGATGAGAAATGTGGTAAATGCAGCTAACATGAAAATAAAATGTCTCAACATCATAAAAAAAATCTAACTTTCCCTTTTGGGTTTAAATGGCAACTTTAGGACCCTAATAATGAGCAATGACTGTCTTATTTTCACGCCTATGCAACTCACTATTAGCCCAACATGCTTCATTTCTCTGCAGCTTCCAATTCTATCCCCATCTGAGAAATTAGATAGCTCCAACTCCCAACCTTCCAGGTTAGAACATTCACTGCTTGCTTCTCCAGGCATTCATCCAATTCCAACTTCAGAACAACATCCTTGCACACTTTGCTAACACCGTTCGCCTCCACCCTTTGTCTGTGCAAATCAATATCAGCAAACTGCCAGATTCATCACGTCATAATGCCTCCTTTCTGTTAATTCTTTGACCACGTCGGGACGTCACTTTGGAGCTCAGGAGCGCCTACGATTTATATACCTCTGCCAGGTTGCTTTGCAGACAGGAACACACACACCTCATGCATCATGTGGCTTTTAGCTTAATTTCTTTGTGCTTACTAACTTTCACTTTCTTAGAGAGAGAGAGAGAGACGGTCAGCTTATTTGGCTTGCATTATTTTTCAGCATATAGGCTGTAAGATACAGGCCATCAGTCTCTGTGGCTTGCATTGCTTTTTAGCACGGAGGGAAAGACAGCATTTTGTCTCTGTACAGGGCACTGAGTAAGCAAGGGTCTGGACATGTGGCTGCAGGGCACCGGGCTATGTCAATGTCACGCCTACCAAATGTGACAGCTGTTTACATGACAAACATACTGCATTTTCTTCAAATAAGTGGCCATGTCTGAAAGTGAAACAGGGTTTAACTTTAGTGAAATTATGAACAACTATAGTCAGTCAGGGGGTACCACTATTATCAGTCAAGGGCTGGTCCAATTCCAGTCCAGGATGGAATAGCCATTGTCAGTCAGGCACTTGGGCCAATCAGTGTCTGGAGATACATGTCTTTGTTAAAAAAAACAAAGAACTAAAGATATTGGAGATCTGAAGCAAACAAAAATAAATATTTCTGGAGAAACTCATCAGGTCTGGCAGCATAGGTGGAGACAAAAGCAGCATTAATATTTTGAGTCCAGTGACCTTTCTTCAGTCTTCAATCTCCAGAATTGGTTCTCAGTCAATCCTGCAGGTCAGACATATCAGTCCAGAGATTAAAGGTACATTATTCAGGGTGCTGTGGAGACATCTGTCTGGAGACAGAACTATCCTCACTCATAACCATCCTGCAAAACCAGTCTGGGAGATGGACTTGGAGATTAGGTAATAATGGTCAGAGGCTTGTTGGGGGCAGCTCATGGCGTCCTGATGAAAGTCAGGGATAGGTGGCATTAAACTGTGTTGCTGAGGGAATGATTACAGTGAAACAGAATCATCCAGGATGTAACCTTGGAATCACATAGAGAATAGGAGGAGATAGGGCACTCCAAGAGGGGGAGTTTTTCACAACTCACAATCACTCATTTAAGGAAGCATGGAAATTTGCAAAAGCGTGGGTTTGGTGTAAATTGGTGACATCTGCGTTAATGTAATGGGGAATTTAATGGAACTGAAGAGTGACAAATTGCCAGCATCTGATGGCTTGCGTCCGTATGTGTTAAAAGAGGTAGGAGAGTATATTGCCAATCCCTAACCAATCTTCGAAGGTTGTCTGGATTCAGGAATTGTGCCTCTGGATTGGAAAGTTCCTCATGTCACTCTACTTTTTAAGAAGGGTGATAGAGGGAAACAAAGGAATTATACACCAGTTAGCCTAGCACCTATGGTGGGGAAATTGTTGGAGGTTATAATCAAGGATAAGGTAACTGATTACCTCAAAAAATTTCAGTTAATCAGGAAGAGTCAACATGGATTCATGAAGGGTTGGTCATGCCTAGCAAGCTTCAGAGTTTTTTAAAAGATAGCAAAGATGGTGGACCACAGTAAAGTTGATTGATTTTACTTATATGGATTTCCAGAAGACTTTTGTTAAAAGTGACTGTTAGCTAAGGTGGAAGCTTTGGAACTGGGAGCAAATTACTGAAATCGATAGTACATTGAGCTGAGTGACCGGAAATAAAGAGTTGGCATAATGGGTAAGTACACAAATTGGCAGGATGAGACTAGTGCTGTCCTCCAGGGATCTGTGTTGGAGCCTCAATGTTCATTAACAAATTGGATAATTGCATAAAATGTCAAATTTTCGAATTTTGCTGATGACATAAAATTGTGCAAGACAGTATCAAGAATATTGATAGACTGGATGAATAAGTAACGCTGTGGCAAATGGCTTTTCATATTAGCAGGTATGTGACTATTCATTTCGGACTGAAAAAAGATAGATCAGGATATTTTTTAAATGTACAATGTGAAATACAATGGAGCTTCAACAAGATTTGGGAATTTTGGTGCATAGCTCTTTAAAATGCTGTAATCAGGTGCAGAAAATAGTCAACAGGGCTAATGGAATACTGGCCATCATATCTAATGGGCTGGAGTATAAGGATGCGGACAGTATGCTGCAGTTATATAACACCCTAGTTAGACCCCACTTCAGTTGTTCAGCGGCGGGAGTCCTGGAGAGAGCGCGAGGGCAGCCTGGGACGGTAAGCTTTAGTTATAAAAGTCTTACCTTGCGTGACTGCTGCCTTCAGTTGTTCAGCGGAGGAGGGGTCCCAGAGCGGGTGCAAGTGGTTGTCTGGGTAATGGTTATCTTTCATTCAATAAATTTGGGAAGTAACTAATACCCGAGGCACTACACATGTAGTGTCTCCCACCCTTCCACCTCCTCGAACCTAGTAATAAAGACTAAGTGAGGTGAGCAAGTAAGCTATTTGCATTTTTTTTCTCATCTCTTTGTTATCTTTCAGGGAGGTCATCCTAGACACCTAATCCTCTGGGAGCGGCTTGGAAAGCAAAACCGGAGTCTAGGAAAAAAGACCTGTTTCGGGATTATGAAAAGCTAGGAACAAAATTAAAAAACAGATCTTCAAGGGTCATAATCTCTGGATTGCTGCTCAAGCCACGTGCAAATTGGCCTAGAGAGGCGAGGATCAGGGAAGTAAACACATGGCTAAAAGAGTGGTGTAGGAAAGAGGGTTTCCTTTTTATGGGGCACTGATATCAGTTCTGGGACAGGAGGGATCTATACCGCTGGGATGGACTACACCTGAACAGGGCTGGGCCCAGTGTTCTGGTGAAAAGGGTAAATAGGGTGGTCAATAGGATTTTAAACTAGTAAGTAGGGGGCAAGGGAGGAGTGAGCGTACTGGGAGTATAACTATTAATGTAAGGCAAAGCAGCAGGTTAGCAGGTGACGAGGAAGCTTCAACTCCATTGAAAATTAGGAAAATAAGTTAAAGGGAAGGAAAACTCAAGGGCTGTTAGTAATGGAGGTGATAGGACCCAAAAAGAAGGTGCAAAAACTGACAAAAGGGCACTTTATCTGAATGCTTGGAGCATTTGAAACAAGATAGACGAGTTGACGGCGCAAATCATGGCAAAGGGGTATGATTTAGTGGCCATTACAGGGACATGGTTGCAGGATGGTCATGACTGGGAGTTAAATATCCAGGGGCATCAAACTGTTCGGAAGGACAGACAGGAAGGTAAGAGAGGTGGTGTCGCTCTGATTTTTAAGGATGGCATTAGGGTGGTAGTGAGAGATGATATAGGTTCCACTGAACAAAAGGTTGAATCCATTTGGGTGGAAATTAGGAACAGCAGGGAAAAGAAGTCACTGATAGGTGTGGTCTATAGGCCACCAAATAATGACATCATGGTGGGACGGGCAATAAACATAGAAATAGCTAACGCATATAAAAATGGTACAGCAATTATCATGGGGATTTTAATCTACATATCGATTGGTCAAACCAGGTCGGTCATGGCAGCCTCGAGGAGAGGTTCATTGAATGTATCCGTGATAATTTCCTTGAACAATATGTAATGGAGCCTATGAAGGAGAAAACTATCCTAGATCTAGTCCTGTGTAATGAGAAAGGGATAATAAATGATCTCACAGTTAGGGATCCTCTCGGAAGGAGCGATCACAGTATGGTCGAATATAAAATACAGATGGAGCGTGAGAAGGTTAAATCCAGTACCAATGTCCTGTGCTTAAACAAAGGAGACTATGACGGGATGAGGGACGGTTAGGTAAGGTAAAATGGGAGCAAAAACTTTATGGTGGGTCAATTGAGGAACAGTGGAGGACTTTCAAAAAGATTTTTCACAGTGCTCAGCAGAAGTATGTTCTAGTGATAAGGAAGAACTGTAGGAAAAGAAATAGTCAGCCATGGGTGTCTAAGGAAATAAAGGAGAGTATCAGATTACAAAAAAAAGTACAAAAAAGCAAAGATTAGTGAGAAACCAGTAGACTGGGAAGTCTTTAAAGGCCAACAGAAGGACACAAAAAAGTTATAAAGAAATTAAGATAGATTATGGGAGTAAGCTAGATCAAAATATAAAAACAGGCAGCAAAAGTTTCTATAAATATGCAAATCGTAAAAGTGTGGCAAAGGTAAACATTGGTCCTTTAGAGGATGAGAAGGCCAATTTAATAACTGGGAATGAGGAAATAGCTGAGGCATTAAACAATTATTTTGCGTCGGTCTTCACAGTGGAATACACAAATAACATGCCAAAAACTGATGACAAGAAGGTTATAGCAGGTGAGGACCTAGAGACTATCATGATCACTAAGGAGGCCATGCTGGGCAAGCTAATGGGGCTAAAGGTAGACTAGTCTCCTGGCCCTGATGAAATGCATCCCAGGGTACTAAAAGAGGTGATGGGGGAAATAGCAAATACACTAGTAATTATTTACCAAAATTCACTGGACTCTGGAGTGGTTCCCGCAGATTGGAAAACAGCCAATGTGACGCTACTGTTTAAAAAAGGAAGTAGACAAAAAGCAAGTAACTATAGGCCAGTTAGCTAACTTCGGTTGTGGGAAAATGCTTGAATCTATCATAAAGGAAGAAATAGCAAGACATCTGGATATAAATTGTCCCATTGGGAACACCCAGCATGGGTTCACGAAGGGTAGGTCATGTTTAACTAATTTGGTGGACACTGTTTGAAGACATTACTTGCATGGTAGACAATGGGGAACCTGTAGATGTAGTGTAGTTGGATTTCCAGAAGGCGTTTGACAAGGTGCCGCACCAAAGATTGCTACATAAGATATAGTTACATGGAATTAGAAGTAATGTATTGGCATGGATAGAGGAATGGTTGACTAGTAGAAAGCAAAGAGTAGGGGTAAATGGGTGTTTTTCTGGTTGGCGGTCAGTGGCTAGTGGTGTGCCTCAGGGATCAGTGTTGGGACCGCAATTGTTTACAATTTACATAGATGACTTGGAGTTGAGGACTAAGTGTGGTGTGTTAAAATTTGAAGATGACACTAAGGTGAGTGGTAGAGCAAAGTGTGCAGAAGACACTGAAAGTCTGCAGAGGGATATAGATAGTCTAAGTGAGTGGACAAAGGTCTGGCAGATAGAGTACAATGTTGATAAGTGTGAGGTTGTCCATTTTGGTAGGAATAAAGGCAAAATGGACTATGTTTTAAATGGTAGAAAATTGCAGCATGCTGCTGTGCAGAGGGACTTGGGTGTCCTCGTGCATGAATCGCTAAAAGTAGGATTGCAGGGGCAGCAGGTAATTAAAAAGGCAAATAGAATTTTGTCTGTCATTGCTAGAAGAATGGAGTTTAAAAACAGGGATGCTATGCTGCAGCTGTATAGGGTCTTGGTGAGGCCACACCTGGAGTACTGTGTGCAGTTTTGGTCTCTTTACTTGAGAAGGGATATACTAGCACTGGAGGGGTTGCAGAGGAGATTCACTCAGTTGATTCCAGAGTTGAGAGGGTTGGATTATGAGGAGAGATTGAGTAGACTGGGATTATACTCATTGGAATTCAGAAGAATGAGGGGAGATCTTATAGAAACATATAAGATTATGAAGGAAATAGATAAGGTGGAGGCAGGGAGGTTGTTTCCACTAGCAGGTGAAACTAGGACTGGGGGCATAGCCTCAAAATAAAGGGAAGCAGATGTAGGACTGAGGTCAGGAGGAACTTCTTTACCCAGAGGGTTCTGAATCTGTGGAATTCCCTGCCCAGTGAAGTGATTGAAGCTACCTCGCTGAATGTTTTTAAGGCAAGGCTAGATGAATTTTTGAACAGTAAAGGAATTAAGGGTTACGGTGAGTGGGTGGGTACGTGGAACTGAGTCTCAAAAAGATCAGCCATGATCTTATTAAATGGCAGGGCAGGCTCGAGGGGCCGGATGGCCTACTCCTGCTCCTAGTTCTTAACTTCTAATGTTCTTAGCATACGGTGAGCAGACGTGGGCACCACACATTAGGAAGCGTGTTATGACCCTGAAGGGAGTTCAACACAGGTTTACAAGAATGGTACCTACACTTCAGGAGTTAAGTTATGAGAAGACATTAGACAAATTAGGCCTTTATTTTCTAGACTTTGGAAGGTTAGGGGTGAGTTAATCAAGGTCTTCAGGATATTAACTGCGAAAGGCAGGGTAGATAAATTGTTTCCACTGGTTGAAGATTCTAGGACGAGGGCATGGTTAATAATTGCGTCCTGCCCATTCAGGAGAGATGTTAGAAAGCACTTCTACGCGCAAAGAGTAAATTTGAAATTCTCTTCCTCAAGTGGCAGTCGATGCTAATTTAATTGTTAAGTTAAATCTGAGATAGACAAATTTTTATTAAGGGAGGGTGTCAAGGATATAGGATGAAGGCAGGGAAATGGAGTTAGGCCACAGATCAGCCATGATCTTATTGAATGGAGCAGCAGGCTTAAGTGGCTGAGAAGTTTACTCCTGTTCCTACATTTCTATGTTCCTGTGTCTCACATGGGTTTCCCATTTTTGAATCATATTTCATACTTGACACTAAAAGACAATACATTGCAGCTGCCGTATTCACAAACTGCATTGTAAGTATGTAAGGACGTGGTCTGTGATGTCCCAGAGTGGCTCTCTATGGGAGTGAGTTCTGTCACAATGGATTTCTGCCAGAATTTTATTCTACAATGCAGCATGGGCACTTTGTTACTGCAACATACACCTGTATTAGGTTATAAATCTTAGAGCTTTTTTATCAAGGTATGGCATTGACCTCCTTGGGATGCTTCCGTGACACAATGTGTCAGGGCATAACATGAGGTTTCATTATGTCTGTTGTATTACTTCAATAGGGAACGACTGCAGAATTCCCAGGTGCAGAGGTGTTCTGGTGCATGAGCCCTAAAAATTTGGTATGTAAATACAGAATGTAATCAGGAAAGCTACTGGGATGCTACCCATTATCACAAGAGGAATTGAACTTAAAAATAAGTACATTATCCTTCAGTTTTAGAGAGTATTTCTGTGATCACATCTTGAATCCTGTATGTGGATTTGGTCTCCTTATTTAGAAAGGAAGTAACTGCATTGAAGACAGGTCAGGGGTGGTTTACTCAATTATTACCTGTAATGATTGGATTGTTATATCAGGGTAGGTTGGACAGATTGGGCATGTTTTCATTGATGTTTGGAAAAGTAAAATGTATAAAATCCTGAATAGTCTTGATAAGGTGGATGTGGAAAAGATGTTTCCTCTTGTGGGTGAGTCCAGAACTAGGGAACTCTGATTTAAAATTAGTGGTTATCCTTCCAGGATATAGAAGATTTATTTTCTTCAGAGAATTGTTGGAAGTCTCTGCCTCAAAAAGGTGGTGAAAATGGGGCCATTGAATATTTTTAAGACAGAGAATGATAGATTTTTGTTAGGCAGCAAGGGTATCAAGAGCTATCAGGAGTACTTGGGAATGTGGAGATTGAAGCACAAGTTGATCAGTTATGATCTTACTGAGTGACAGAGCAGGCATGAGAAACTGAACGGTCTACTTCAGCTCCTATTTCATATGTTTATGCATGAGAGATCAAGAAAACCATTAGTAAAATAGCATTTTCTTTCTGAAATTTTCTACAGATTACTGGTGCATGTATCCGAAGTGGACATCATCATTGTTTTGGTGCACAGGCAAAGTGAGCATAGAAGGAGGAAGCAATTACAATTCTGTGAGGCACAGCAGCAACGTGCAACGCTGCAGCACAACCTTCAGATGGAGAAGTAGCAGGTGATAATCCCCCAAGGAGGTGGAAGAGAATCACCAGACCCTGAAGCTATTGATCTCACTGTCTTTTTATACAGGTCTTGGAAACAAAGTGCAGGCACAGAGTCAGGATGTCATGGGCCATTGTGACGAACTGTGTTGTCTGCTGGAGCAGCTACTGTGCTCAGAAAGAGTGACCATCCCATCCCAGTGACCATCATGGTTACAGCTACCTTGAGTTTGTACACCCACTGCCCGCCTTAAGGAACAAATGGGGATTTGTAAGTCAGCACCCAATCCTCCACATATAAATGTGTCTGGAATGTAATTGATGCCATTTTCTCCAGATCGTGGCTCATTGTATTCTTCCCTGTGATGAGGAGAGTCAAGTAGCTTGGACACTGGGATTCTCCACCATCATTGGTTTCCACCATGCATACAGTCCTATTGACTGCGCCCACTTTGCATCGAGAGTACCCTATCAATAATCTGCGGAGTTCACAAGCAGAAACGGCTTCCTCTCCATCAATGTTTAAAGTAATTGTAACCACTGATGATGGATTTTGTAGATTGATGTTAGATCTGGTGGGGGATGCCATGATGGTACATACTAGAGAACTCCCAAGTTTCAGCCTCCTTCCAAAGTCGTTGGGAAATTTAGAGTTGGCTGTTGAGAGACCAGGGCTCCTTCCATACATGGCTGATTGACAACATTTGCAAAACACTCAGAATGACATAGAACAAACGTACAATGTTGCACACTCTTCCATCAGAGCCACAGCAGAAAAGACATAGGCCTCCATAAAACAGGAGCAGCAGTAGACCATTCAGCCTTCAGCCACCAATCAATATTATTATGACTGATTAAACACTTCAATGACTTTTATCCACACTATTCACATAACCCTCTAGGCCATTGATGATAAAAAAATCAATCTCTACTGTAAATATATTCAAAGTTTGAGCTTCCTAAGCCCTATGAACTAGAAATTCCAAAGTTTCACACCCTCTGAGTAAAAATGAATTCTCCTCCTCTAGTTCTAAAATGACATTCCCCTTTACTTTTAAATTGTACCTCTGGTTCTAAACTCCCCTGTTGGGGAAATATCTGACCTGTCCATCCTTGAAGTACATTGTAGGTCTAAATGAGATTACCTCTCATTCTTCAAAACAGAAGTGAAAATAGACACATTTTCCCCAATCTCCATCATAGCGTAGTCCCTCTACCCCAGAGACAAGTTTGGTGAAACTTTGTTGTGTTCCCTCTATGATATTATTGTCTTGCCTGAGGTAAGGAGACCAAAGCCGCACACAGTATTCCAGGTGCAGCCTAAACAAGCTTCCACACAATTAAAACAAGATTTCACTACTCCTGTACTCAAACCGTACTGAAGAAGGGTGACTGGGTTGGAAATATTAAGTCTGATTTCTCTCCAACGATTCTGCCAGACCTACTGAGTTTTCCAGCAATTTCTGTTTTTGTTTCTGATTTCCAGCATCTGCGTTTTTTTTTGGCTTTTGTTATCCTTCAGTAGCTGATTGACCAAGTTGCTTTGTACAATAAGACTTTTCAAGTTCTTACCATTTCAGAAATATTTTGCATATCTGTTCCTCGTGTCAAAATGGGTAATCTCATATTTTCTCCATTACTTTCAAAATGACCTGTTCCTGCTCATTCACTGAGCACATTCAAA
Source organism: Ginglymostoma cirratum (assembly GCA_024137785.1). Lineage (NCBI taxonomy): Eukaryota > Metazoa > Chordata > Chondrichthyes > Orectolobiformes > Ginglymostomatidae > Ginglymostoma > Ginglymostoma cirratum. The sequence goes on from JAHRHZ010000012.1 coordinate 27,214,988, forward strand.
TTCTTCTGAAATCATTTTGCATCTTCCTCATGACATATTCCTGCTTAACTTTGTATCCTCTGCAAATTTGGAAATAATACATTTATTCCCCACCGTTCAAATCAAGAACATGATTGTGAACAGCTAGGGTCCAAATACTGGTCCGTGCAGTACTCCATCGATGACAGTCTGTCAACATGACAATAACACTTTTATTCCTATTCTCTTTTTCCCTGATAGGCCATCCTTCATCCATGCCAGTCCATTATCTCCTATCCTAGTTGAGGTTTTAAAGATTGGACTGCATTGGCAGGGTCTTGCAGAATAGCACAGAAAGGGAATGGCACATCATTGTAATTCTGCACAACGGGAGCTGGCAAAATGTGGACGTACTGGGTGTAGAGAATATCAGGACAGTAATCCCCTGAGGATGAAGATGAGGATGAGGACATTGACCAGGACAGACATCCAAGACACCATGATAGCACTGTGCACTGTTGCGCACAAGGAGCCAAAGAGAACCTTAGTGAAACCTGTTATTTTTTCTTGTTCATTTGTGGGATGTGGGCATCGCTACCGACCAGCATTTATTGCCCATCCATAGTTGCCTTTGAGAAGATAGAGTTGAGCTGCCTTCTTGAACTGCTAGAGTCCACCTGCTGTGGGTTGAACCACAATGCCAATACAGAGGGAATTCCCATGATATTAACCCAGCGACAGTGAGGACAGTGTTTCTGAGTCAGGATGGTGAATGGCTTGGAGGGGAACTTGAAGGTACTGGTGTTCCCATATATCTGCTGGCCTTATTCTTCTAGATGGAAGTGGTTGTGTGCTTCAAGGTGCTATCTGGGGATTTTTGGCGAATTTCTGCAGTGCATAGTTTGTACTGCTACTACTGAGGGTCGGTGGTGGAGGGGATGGATACTTGTGGAAGTATTGACAACTAAGCGAGATAACAAGGTGTACAGCTGGATGAACACAGCAGGCCAAGCAGCATCAGAGGAGCAGGAAGGCTGACGTTTCGGGCCTAGAGCCTTCTTCAGAAATGAAGAACATACGGACGATAATGGAATAGTGTAGGTTAGATGGGCTTCAGATTGGTTTCACAGGTAGGCGCAATATCGAGGGCCGAAGGGCCTGTACTGCGCTGTTATGTTCTATGTTCTATGTTCTATATTCTAGGTCTTGCAGCATCTGTGAAAAAAAAATCAGAGTTAACGTTTTGAGTCCAATGATCTTTCCTCAGAACTGATAGTAGCTGGGAAAACGTCAGTTTATATGCAGAAAATAGGGAGGGAGATGGGGCAGGGAGCAAACAATAGGATAGAGCTGGAAGAGAGAGACGAGCAGTTGGACAGACAAAGGAGTTGGTAATGATCTGGTTAGGAGGTTGAATAGCTGTTAATGGGGACTGCAAGTGACTAATGTAGTGTGTAATGGCAGGCTAGATGATAACAAGGCCTGGTGTGTGGGATAGGGGGTTGGGACATGGGAGAGTTTAGGCCTTAAATTATTGAACTCAATATTGAGTCCAGAGGACTGCAGGCTCCCCAAGAGGAAAATGAAGTGTTGTTCTTCCAGCTTGGGCTGAGCTTCGCTGGAACAATGCTGCAAGCCAGAGATAGAGAAGTTGGCCAGGGTACAGGGTGGTGTGCTAAAGTGGCAGGCAACAGGTAGCCCAGGGTTTTTCTTTTATGAGCAGAACGTAGATGCTCAGTGAAGCGGTCACCCAGTCTATGTCTTGCTTCCCCAGTGTAGAAGAGATCACATTGTGAGCGGCGAATGCAGTAGACTAGATTCTGGGAAGTGTTGCTTCACCTGCAAGGTATGTTTGGGCCCTTGGAAAGGGGAGAGGGAGGAGGTAAATGGGTAGGTGTTGCACCTTTGCCCGTTACAGGGGATTGTGCCATGGGGCTGTGGGGAGGGTGTGGGAGTGAAGGAAGAGGGGACCAAGGTATCCTGGTGGCAACAGTCCCTTTGCAGTATCCAGTGCCTCTGACCATTTCTTGATATCCCTTGGAGTGAATTGAATTGGCCGAAGACTGGTATCTGTAATGCTGGGGACCACTGGAGGAGGCCTGAATGGATCACCCATTCAGCACTTCTGGCTGAAGATGGCTACGAATGCCTCAGCCTTATCCCTTGTATCGAAGTGCTGGGCTCTTCCATCATTGAAGATGGGGATATTTAATTGTCCACCACTATTCACAACTGGATGTGACAGGACTGCAGATCTTAGATCAGACCTGTTGGTTGTGGGAGCGCTTAGCTCTGTCTATCACTTGCTGCTTTCGCTGTTTGACGTGCAATTAATCCTGTTTGGTGGCTTCACCAGGTTGACACCTCATCTTCAGGTTTATCTGGTGCTGCTCCTGGCATGCCTTCCTGCATTCTCCATTGAACCAGGGTTGATCACTTGGCTCGATGGTAATGGTTGAGTGGGGGATATGCCGGGCCATGAGGTTACAGATTGTGTGGGAGTACAATTCTGCTGCTGTTGATGGCCCACAGCACCTCATGGATGTCCAGTCTTGACTTGCTGGATCTGTTCAAAGTCTGTCACATTCAGCACAATGATAGTGCCACACAACACGATGGAGGTTATTCTCAATGTGAAGGTGGGACTTCATCTCCACAAGGAGTGGGCAATGGTCACTCTTACTGATATTGTCATGGGCAGATGCAACTGCAGCTGGCAGATTAGTAAGGATAAGGTCAAGTATGTTTTTCCCTCTTGTTGCTTTCCTCACCACCAGCCACTGACCCAGTCTAACAGCACTGTCTTTTAGGAACTGATCAGCTCGATCAGCAGTGCTGCTGTCGAGCCACCCTTGGTGGTGGACATTGAAATCCCCCACCCAGAGTACATTTTGTGCCTTTGCCAACCTGAGTGCTTCCTCCGAGTCTGGTTCAACATGGAAGAGGACTGATTCATCAGCTGAGGGAGGACAGTACGTGGTAATCAGTAGAAGGTTTCTTCATCTGTGTTTAACCTGAAGCCATGAGACTTCATGAGTCAATGTTGAGGACTCCCTGGGCAACTCCCTCCCAACTGTATGCCACTGTGCCGCCTCCTCTGCTGGGTCTGTCCTGTCGGTGGGACAGGATATATCCAGAGATGATGACAGTGATGTCCGGGAATTGCCTATAAGGTATGATTCCAAGAGTATGACTATGTCTTGACTAGTTTGTGAGACAGTTCTCCCAATTTTGCCGCTAGCCCCCAAATGTTAGTGAGGAGGACTTTGCAGGGTGGACAGGGCTGTTTCTGGTGTTGTCTTTTCCAGTGCTGAGGTCGCTGCTAAGTGATCTGTTTGGTTTCATTTCTTTGAGACTTTGTAGCAATTGGTACAACTGAATGGCTTGCTAGGCCATTTCAGAGGGCAACTGAGAATCATCCACATGCTGTGGGTCTGGATGGAAGATTTCTTTCCCTAAAGAACATTAGTGAACAACATGGGTTTTTCCGACAATCAACAATAGTGAGGTTGATGACTTGTTCGCCGAGCTGGCTTGTTCTCTTTCAGACATTTCATCACCATATTAGGTGACATCATCAGTGGGGCCTCCGCTGAAGCGATGTTGTTCTACTCCACTTGGAATTTATACTGTCCGGTCTGGTACAGTGAGTACTGTCAATTCCGTTTTTTGATCTGTACAGGTTTGTATATGATCATACTGGTCAAAACCAGAAATGACACTATTCACCATAACGGACTGGATAGTATAAATTCGAAGCGGAGTAGAATAACATTGCTTCAGCGGAGGCTCCACTGATGATGTCACCTAGCATGGTGACGAAACATCTGAATGAGAACGAGCCAGCTCTGTGAGCAAGTCAACAACCTCACCCACAACCCGAGCTACAAGTCTTTGCTAAAACTTTAATCAACAATAGGTTCATGGTCATCAGTAGATTAATTCCAGAGTTTTTTTTATTGATTTCAAATTCCACCATCTGCTGTCCCCAGACCATTAACTGAGTTTCTGGATTAATAGTCTAACAATAATACCATTAGACCATCGCTCCCCTTCTGGGATAAACGAGCCAGATTTGGACGCCTGTTAATTGTGTAATTTTTTTTTATTGGTTATATGCCAGGAACCCATGTTGAATGGCAGGTTCTGGCTTGCAGCACATTATGAGTTGTGCAACTAGGGTTAAAGTTTAGTGCCAGTGATGGGAACACTTCCACTTCTTCTGCCATGCAATTCCACAAGATGGGCACTGATAATTAATAAGATGAAGAGTGGAAGATTGCGTCTGAAAAGTTGGCACAGGTTACAGTGGACAAGGTGCCATGAATCTCACTCGAACAAACTTTGCCAAAAGTAATGGGAAAATCAGCCCCAAGTGATGTAATATGAATCTATATAAAATATTCTGAGTTGCAGTTCAAGACATTATAATGTGACTTGAAATGTTTTAACACAGTGCAATAACTTTAATGTGAATTGCAGGAAATAAAAAAAACATGTTATGACTGTTATACTCCTCAATAAAATAATACATTTGAAAACAAAAATTGTCCACAATATTTTAGTTTGTCTTTGAGTTAAATATAGATGATTAAATTTCAATGTACAGATTCTCATGCTGTTTTATGTTTTTAAAGAGGATTTAATTATGACTAAATAATGATATGTCTTAACGTAACGTTAAAATCTCTTTTTGGAAATGCTGTATCAGCTAACTTGTCCTTTCCTTCTGTTTCAGGAGAATTGGCGCGAGGTTAGAATACTCAGAGAGCTGGTGCAAACACAATTCCTTCTGTTTTATAATGATTCAGTGAATCTGGATAGTTTTGACTTGCCAGTATGGTGGGAATGAAGGAAGAACAGGTCCATCAAGTCTGGAAGGATACATTTTCTTCATTCACTGATAGATTGCCTGCCCAGAGATAAGCTTGATTGACAAGTCTGGGATCCAATCATGCAGGGAGCCCAAGGGTGGAAGTTCCAGAGCTAAGTGCCTGATCCTATGGCATCAGATCCTTGGGAGTATTAGTTTACTGATCCTGTTAGGAGTACAGTCTTACAAAGCATCTGATCAGCCTGAGCTCAGGGTAACAAAGGTCTAATCATCAATACTGGATTGGGTTTGATCCCTGAACCTTGTAGGTGGCTGATCTGAGAGTGGGTTCAATCACTGGGTCTGATCTCCAATCCAAGTTGGAATGCAATCCCCAACCTGGGAGAAATTCAGTCAGTGGGGGCTAGGGCTGATCCTCAATCACAGAGGGGTTTGATTCATGGGTGTCTGTTTGGGTAGGATGGGGGTGTGATGGTGGGGAGAAGTGTGGCAGAATTGGAAACCCTCCATATTTAAAATGTCAACCTCATTGTGGTGAGTGGATTGGCTGCTGATCTCTTCCCAGCCTCAGAAAGAAAAATCCAGAAGTCAGCAGGGTCGAGTTGTGTCCCCAGTGTGGTCTGATTTGTTGCTGCCTCCTTGAACCCTCTATCACCACCCAATCCCACCCTCCTCTGGAGGTTAAAATGCCACTTTTAGTCTTTGAAGTCAAGAGTTCAATTGTAAATATACTTGAAATTTTAAAAGTAATTTAGAATCCTGAAAAAATATTTAGTTTGGTACCATATTATTAACTAATATAGTGATTGCCACAATTGAAGAGGGACTGGTGAACATTCCTCAGAGGGATTTTAACCCTGTCCACACAAAGGAAAAATACAGTTAAAAACCCAACTATATTTGGACCTGAGTGGACTGATTGTAATGGAGCACCATTTTGAAGTATGTAAGATGAATCGGACCAGTATGTGTCATTCACATTCAGTTTACCATTTTTGTCAGAACAAAAAAAAGCTATTCCCCAGAACATGGCACACAATAAAGATACTGCTGTTAATTATCTTTATTTACATAATACTTGATTGCCTCACAAAGTGTTTTATACAGTGCTGGTGGTCCAGTGTGACAGCATTATTTCCAAGCAATAAATATGAAGTAAATATACTTTGCTATCACAATCGAATCAAATAAAGTCTCAGCAAGCAACGATTTCTTTTTTTTCTCCTGTCAGCCTAATAACCATTCTAGCTGCTGGTCTGCCTTAAACAATAACATTTGCTGACTAACTCACTGGCAAAGCAGCAAGAGCTCACCACACAGTTCATTCATTAATCGGGAAGATAAAGCAGCAGCTACCCGGCAAAGTTCTAATAAATGAATTAACAAGGTAGTAACAGATGACCACTACAGATCTCACACTTTTGACAGAATTACAACAATGCCACAGCTTTACTCCTTTAATCGAAGAGCAGGTGGAGTCTGCACAGGGAAATCCACTCAATCTGTAGCGTAGCAGAAATCCTCAACCCCGTTTTCGTTTTGTTTGTCCATCTCATACTGCCTCAGCTGGCGGTACTCAAACGTAAGGCGATTTATATACTTGCCGCTGGACACAATGCGCACTACGGTGTTGTCACACCCAATCTTAATTTGCGCTGAAATGAAAAAAAGTTAAGTTTAATTTAAAAAAAGCCTTTCAAATAAACTAGTCCTCAAAAGAATAAAAGGCAACTGCTGTGAATGTGATTGCAGCGATTACCTCTCAGCACATAAAAATACCTGACAGAATCCTAGGGGGAGCAATTGGATAGGTCCCAAAGCGAGGGACGGGAATTGTGATGTATGATTAAGCCCTCACTTTCATTGTGATATAGCAGGCAATCTTCTTGCTGCCTGTCAATTACCAATGGCCAGAGAGAACAGTCCGCGTTCCCTACGCGTCTCAGCAAGGGGCCAAATTTTATTCGGGGTTATCGACACTTAAAGCCTATATCTCTTAAAGAGGAGGTGCACCTATTGCATATTAATAATTCATCAAGGCTCCTCCAGCCAGCACCTTGTGAACCCACAACCTCTACCACCCAGAATGAAAGAGCAGTGGGTGCATGGGAACACCACAACCTGCAAATGGCCCTTCAAGTCACACCATTCTGGCTTGGAGCTGTATTGCCATTCCTTCAGTGTTGTAGGGTCAAAGTCCAGGACCTCACTCCCTAGTGGCACTGCAGGTGTCCCTACACTCCACGGACTGCAGTTGTTCAAGAGGCTCATCACCACCTTCTCAAGGGCGATTAAAATGGGAAACAAATGCTGAACTACCCAGTGACCCCCACATCCTATGAAGTGATAAAATTAAGTTGATTCAGGAGATGTTCCAGATGTTGCCTGGGCCAGCCTGGTAGAATCCTGAAGAAATTCGGGTTCATGGTTACTTTCACAGTCACCATCTATGTCATACTCTGAGGTTGCATATCTGCCTACACAGGCTGGTAGATATCCGTGTGCACACCTTTTGTAAAATAGAGTCACTGCACACACTGCCTCTGGGTTCAGTTAGGGTAAAAGGCATCTTCCTGTGAGACCATTAGTCGATAGATCTTTAAGAGCTCTTTCACTCCCACCATCTCCTCCTCCCTCTGTGAACAACTTGTTCTCTATTGCTTTGCGTCTTTCTCATACATGCTTCAGTCCAAGGTGATGGTTACTCAAGAACCTATGATTGAGAGACAATCCGACCAAAATTCCAGCAGAGCCAACCAAGGGCTTTGGCATGTGTAGCACCAATCCTTGTCAGTGTCACCAACTTTAAACAACTCTGTGAACCGCCAAACACCTCCACAAGCTCAGCCAAAAGGAATTAATAAGCAACAAGACTGTAGATAAGAACTTAGAACATAGAACAGTACAGCACAGTACAGGCCCTTCGGCCCACGATGTTGTGCCAACCTACTATCCTACCAAGATCAAACTACCCTGCATACCCTGCATTTTACTATCCTCCATGTGCCTATCCAAAGATCGCTTAGAAGTCTCTAAAGTATCTGACTCCACAACCACTGCCGGCAGCACATCCCACATGCCCACCACTGTCTGTGTGAAGAACCTACCTCTGACATCTCCCTACACCTTCCTCCAATCACCTTAAAATTATGCTCCCTCGTAACAGTCATTTCCGCCCTGGGAAAAAGTCTCTGGCTATCCACTCTATCTATGCCTCTCATCATCTTGTACACCTCTATCAAGTCACCTGTCAACCTTCTTTTCTCCAAGAAAAAAACCCCTAGCTCCTTCAACCTTTCCTCATAAGACCTGCCCTCTCCCCTCTGCACCCTCTCTAAAGCTTCCACATCTTTCCTATAATGAGGTGATCAGAACTGAACACAATATTCCAAGTGTGGTCTAACCAGAGTTTTACAGAGCTACAGCATAACCTCACGGCTTTTAAACTCAATTCCCCTGCCAATGAAAGACAACACACCATATGCCTTCTTTACAACCCCGTCAACTTGGGTAGCTACTTTACAGGATCAATCGACGTGGACCCCAAGATCCCTCTGTTCCTCCACATTGCTGAGAATCCTGACATTAACCCTGGTTTTCTGCATTCAAATTCGACCTTCCAAAATAAAATCTGTAGAAAAATTATCAGAGGATCATGTTTTATGCAAACAAAATGAATACTCAATCACTCGATCCAAAAAAAAACCTGATTCATTGGGAAGGCATAAATTAAAAGGAAGTAAAGTTCTGATAGAAAAAAATTACATGGGATAATATTATTCTGTCCTTTCATGATAGCCGTCAAATCCCAAGAAACATCACACACAATCAACATAGAAATATTTATTAACTTAATCATTAACAACTATAATAAATTAAAAAAAACATAAATACACATATTTTTATTCAAAATATGTCTTTCCACACACGGAAAGCTCTTTTAAATAAATTTTAACGCACCTATAGAACTATGGTTCGTGGAATCAATCTCTCACCTGGTCCACTGAATGAGTAGCAAATGTCAGCCACTGGGTACATCCGGCTCGGGTCCAGTCTATTCCCTCCCAAAAGTTGCACAAAATCAGTTGCTCCACCACAGCTTTTAACAGGTATCTAATGGACATGACACACAGAAATCAATGCAGCTCATTCATGCTTGGTACTCCACAGAGGGCATGTCCCAAAACAGATCATTATCACCTGGTAATTTCCACATTTGAGAGAAAGTAAAGTTGTTAGACCTGTCAGTTTGCTTAAATGAAAATGTAAGTTCTAACCAGAAGGTTTTACGACCTATAACTTTTAAAAAAAAATTCAAAGGTGACGGACTGAAATGATCAGACATCAAGATTTCAAGTTTCAAGACTTTTACATAACACAAAAACTAAAAGCGATACTGATTCATTTTTGTAGACAACTTATACTTTGTATTTCAGGAAGGATCCTCTGTTCAGCAATTAAAATGACTGAAATTTCCTTGCCATGATCCTACTATACTTTCGTCCTCAGGTGACTTAACATCATTCTCCAAGAACCAGTTCAAAATGACTCTTAGCTCCTTTTCTCTTTCCAATCTTGTTAACTTCTAATCTCCAACCTAATTTTCACAGCGTATGTAACCCAGATGGTCCCTCTCTCGAGCCAATGCAAAGTGAAACTTCCAGATTTGTTTAAATTCTTACAATTTTGGTCTCTTCAATTACAGCGTGATCTACTTGCATTTTGTGTGGTGGATGAGAAGACTTGCTGCCAGTATGTTTCTGTCTGTCCGTCTCTCTCTCTCCCTGGATTCATCCTCACTTTGAGATTCAGGGATACTTTTAGGAAAACCTGCATCTTATAATGGCTTCCTATGAACTCTTAGTCTGTCGCAGCCAATTTCTATGGCAACAAGAATGACATGAGTTTTGTATCTTGGTAGAAATGCTAATTAGTTATTCTCTCATTCTATTCTGGAATTAAATCTTAGATTAGAGTATAGCCTTTTACAGTATCTGACATTTCTAGTGCTTTGGAGACCAACAGTCTATCCATTGTCAACACAGTTGCTCTGGTCATTGTTTCCAGGTGACAGTAACTTGCACCTTCTTCCCCATAAAACAACCTGGGCTCCCTCTGTAAGCATTAACAGCAAAGCCATCCAGAGCAGATCACATTTCCCCTCCATTCCTCCGTTTTCATATTTGTAACAATGTTGGTTAATGTTTACATCGACAAATTAATCCCTCCTGTATATGTTCTAATGTATACACCATCTGTCTTTTTGGGTGTGATCAATGTGGAATTACATAAACCAAAACTTCACATTATAGTCCACAGGGTACAACTTGGAAGTATGTTTCAGACGTCATCGCTATCAGGGGATGTGTGATATTTCTGCATGAGGTTCCTGTTCAATTTTCCTAACATTAACAGATAGGCTGCCATGGGAATAGAGATGGTAGTACGGTTCTATCTGTATGAAAACAGCTGTCTTTGTTATTCCAGACATACAATGCATCTTACATAAATGTGAACCAATCTTTGACTTAGCATCATCACAAATTGTGAAGTATAATTCAGATCACAACTTGTGTGAATTCAATTTGTCAAAATGTGCAAGCCCACCTCTAGGGTGTTCTGTCACACTGCTTTGGCTTCTCGCCAGCTTTTCAGTATAATTCAAAGATGAAACTTAAGATCGTTTCGTTAACAGTGAGCAAGCATTGTTCTCAGAGTTTCACTAATGCCCGCAAATTCTCTCAAGCAGAAATCCATTTTCACTGGCCAAAGAATGGCACCCTGTTATTTTCAGTAACTGCCCATATAATGACAAAGAGCTGAATCATCATGTGGCGATTAACAGTGTATTTCCACCTAAAAAAAAAAGCATTATTGATTACAATTAATACAGTCATAAGTAGTGATACCAGGCAGCAAGATATATTCAACTGCTGGATTGGCTGCATTTGTACAAAATTAATATATTGCGATTTATGACATATGCTTATTTTAGTGTATGCTATCAACAATTATTTTGCGAAGGTTGTGATAAACCTCATGTACTCATACAGGCAAATTTTCTATATCTTTTCCAGTATGCTCTTTTTTTCACGTGGGTGTGAATGTCTTGCTCATCAAATTGTGAAATGGAACATTTTGCACTTTTTTTCAACTATTATTGGCAACAATCACTTTGGATCAGATATAAGCAGATTATATTTTGACTCTGCCATCTGTACTCCATCTCACCATAAAGCCTTAAACCTCAGGGAGACTTTCTGCTCACGTCGCCTTTTCATTTATCATTTCAGCAAAGCCATCATTAACAACTTGCACATACATATCTCTTTTAACACAGCAAAATTCTTCAAGACACTGGGGAATGTATAATTTTAATGTTATTTTTATGAGTTTGGGCTTCTGTATTTTTAATTAGTAACTATGGGTTTTCTGTATGTCTGAAGTTAATAATTAATTCACTAATTTATTAATAATTAATTCACAAACATTTCTGTAGTCATGGCGATTTATTTTAAAGACCATCTTTGAGTCCTGGCTTCGGAATAATGGGTTTGCGCACCACTCATGGACTTTTACTTATTTTATGTTGTTTTTTGACTCAACATGGTAAATAATGCAGCCTCAAGGTTTGTTACAGAGTCCTGAAACTTATTTCTTAGTAAAGCTGAGGGGAAACACCCACAGCTGAGACGGAGTTTTAAAGTTCACTTCTGACTTCAAGTGGGGCAATCTCATTAAATCCTTTGGATAGGATGGTTGTGCAAACAGTGCTCCTGAGAAGGAAGGGATGTTTAATGAACTAGGCTATTTTACAGTGAAAAATTAGTGTTAATTCCAGAAGTGCTGGGATAAAGCCATGAAAAGGTTACTTAAAGCTGAATACACTGAAACTCAGGTACATGATATCTCCAAGAAGCTCAGTTGGCTGGACAGCTGATGCAGACTGAGGCCAAAAGTGTGGGATCACTTCCTGCACTGACTGAGGTTACCATGAGGGATTCTCCTTCTCAACATCTTCCTATAACTGTGGTATGGTGACTCTCAGGTTAAACCATCATTGTTACTGAAATGGAAATAAATGGGGTTAGTGACAGTGCATACTGCTCAACAAATCATCTCCCGGTTAAATATTGTAGGTCCAAGGTTGGGATGGCTGTGGTTCAGCCTTAGGCAGTCACCAGCGGGAGAGATGGAGCTGGTGGCTGAGGAATAGAATTTGCAGCAGAGACAAAAGTTAATGAAATTGACAGCATCAATCAACTTTGTAACCTTTAGAGTGAGACTGGCAATTTTATAGCACTTAGTGTCAAAAAAGGGATGATTTTCAGTTTGGGCCTACACACTTTCAAGCCAGGACTGAAATAACCTAAATGTAAGATTTCTAGCTGGTGTCAATCAATACAAAGAAAGTACCTTCATATTCTATTGCTTTAGTCAGCCCCTGGGAAGTTTGTAAGCAGTTTCATTAACTATTTGCTCATGTCTCTAAAATACCCAAATTTCTACAAACAATAAGATTCCTCAGGTGCTGCAGGATCCAGTGGCATGCTTTCGAATCATATTTTAGGCACATGTATAATTTCTTTCCAAACTCATGTGATAAATTACATAGCATTTCAACACAGTCTTAATTAATTAGTGAACCAATCTTTTGTGGGTCATAATACCTGCAGGTCATTGAAATGTCCCAGGGTCAGCTCAGAGATCATGATTTCTGTTGGGTAAATGATGGAAAAGCTGCAGTTTCTCTTCTGGTGAGGAATGACCATTGTGAACCTTCCATCAGGAGTCTGAGATATCACATTGCAAGCTTTGTGGAAGAACAAACAATATTTGAGAGACAGAATTGCTACACAAATACAAACTGTTTGGATTTTAAAGGGCAGCAGTGGAGTTGTGATTTGAATGCCAATGCTCTGTCCAGTGTTATTTTATTTTGCTATTTACAGTCACCTTTGTTGTAATTTTACTCATTTCCCCCAGTTTTTTCACACAATGAAGGAAAGTTCTGAACCTCCCTTTATAGATCTGGCTGATAGGACTGGGAAATGGATCATGGATCACCACATCCCTTCCACTTCCCCATCTAGAGATATACATGTCGTATATTCTGCCAATCCATTTCCTGATGAGGTCTGTGAGTTATGAAAATTCATCGTCTGCTACATTTTTCCTTATGTGCCCCATGGCAGTTCTGTGGGCTAAGGATGTCTGGTTGCTGCTAGAGGCGAACATTGCTACAGGAGTGGAAAAAGAAGACTTTGCAATGTAACAATCCAAAATACCTGCAAAATCAATTGATTGCATTGGCCAGTAGGGAGATTCCAAATTAATTTCGAGAAAATAATGGATTTGAGGCTCACGACAGGCAGTCTCCCTGGCCGTCCTACCATAAGGGAGTTAATGGTTTCATAATTGGCCCAAATCAGGAATACATTAACTTGGCGATTAAATTTTATCCAGCTCTCATGAAGGAGTGAAATGTGGGCTCAAGTATTCTCAAGACATATGAGGTTCATTACTCCTAACAACAATTCAACCAAGGTCAGTTGAATAAGCCATTAAATGTAATGCTCAGTCAGACGTGGGTATGCTGAGTGCCTGTTTTATGGTAATATCCCATCACAACTGATATATAGAACATCACTGTAGTGTTAACATCACTGTAGCCATTCTTTGCAGATGAATTTTGGGCTGTGGTTTTATGAAAGTGACTTGTAGTAGAAGATATTTTTAATCAACCTGTTCAGTCATATTATGACACAACCGTAAAGGAGGTGGGTCCTGACCCCAGGTTCTTCCGACTCATAGGTAGGGACACTACTACGGCACCGTAGGAGTCCCCACAGACTGTTTGTTTAAATACTGGGTTTTGAATTTCTCCCATGTGGTACAGAGTGGCTGTGAATCACTGTCTATTCTCACATAATCACTTTTTAATCCATGCAATGAGTAGGTTACCTCAAACAACTGGACTTAACGATCAAATAGGGTGTTCATACAGTTAATGGAGTTTACAATGTTGCAAGGATAAATTATTTTACTTCAATTTTCAGCTCTGTATATCATGTGTTGGATCACTTTTCTAGGGAAAAGAATCATAGGCCAATTCTAACAGCATTCTGTGTACTGTATTAGTTTTGTCTGAGGGGTAATTTACAATTTTCGTAATGCATTTGCACAGCTCGAGCCATGAACTGATTAATGGCTGTGTAATGTTCAAAAGACATCATGCATGAAGCTATACTGAACACTTGTGGTGCCAACTAGAGCACGTGGTTGCTGCATGGAAAGCTTGTTTATCTTCCAGGCTGTAATGGAAGCTTCCACATAACATTTTGTTTAAAGCATATTGTTTTAAATGAATGTTTGGCTTTCACAAGACATTCAGGCCGACACCATTGATGATTAATTCACAAATATGAACTCGTATTGAAACACAAGGCTTGAAATTAAACTGGCTGGGTATTTTAAGGTCCAGATGCAATTGGCAGAAATTTGGGTTGGGAAAAAGTTGAGGTCAGATAAGGGTCACTAACTAACACTGTGAGGGGAAAGGTCACCCCGCAGGGATTTTTCCTTAATTAGCCAAATAGTTGCCAGCGGGTGGGCTCACCCTCCAATTAATGATGGCAGACTGACTCTGGAAGCTGAGGAGTCAACAAGAGGCTCTACAATTCTCAAGGAGATGAAACTCGTAGCTCCGTTAACATAGCAAATTGGCATGCCATGAAGTTCATGACAGTTTGTCCCTGTACTTGCCCCACTTGGGTGTTGGGGGTGGGGCAAAATCCTGATCCAAAATCCAGTGTTGCAAGAGGTCCGAGGAAGTTGGTCCTTGGGCTTCCTCTGAATGCAGGTAGTTCTCCTATAACATGATAGTCGTGTTCTGGTGTGACCTTGTACTATAGAAAATCGCCATAGAAAATTGCGTTATAGGGTAATCGCTATAGAAAATTACTATACCTGTACAGTAGAAAGTTTGCGTTATCCAAACAGCATTCACTATTCATCAATCACATTACAGCCAATTTGCGTTAACAAAACATGCGTTGTAGGAGAAATACCTGTACCTGGAACAAGGTGCTGCTAGTCACCATTTTGTGGACAGGTTCTTGATGGGAGACAACAATTTGGGGCTACCTTTCTCACTGGCAGAAATCCTCAGAATGACCATGACTGGGGAGTGGGATGTTCTACATGATGCTTAAGTGAACTAGGCAGTGGCCTCTGGGTATGCAAAGTTTTTTCCTGTTGGTGAATTGATCTGTTTTACCCTGATGAATAGGCTCAACACAATCATTTCAATACCTTCTTGGATAGATTTTTGTATTGTGTTTATGTTAGAACAATAAATAAATTGAATCTTTTTGGTAAAATATAAACATTGTACTTTTTTTTAGGCTCAGTTTAACATTTCCTGCATTATCTTTAACAGAAAATTAATTTAACAACTCCTGGTAAAATATTGCATCAAAGGTTTCATATATAACATATGGCACATTGGGAAATTATTGTTCGAACTATACTAATACGTACAATATTCATGTTTATTACCATAGTCTAATGAATTCAGAATGAACAAACACTATCTTCAGATACACTTTTGAAGCTCTGTGCTCTTTAGATGTTAGCTAATAATGTCATTCCAATGATTTATAGTCTATGACTAAAATCCAATGCCATAATTTTGTACCGATGTACTATACTTATTTAATAGACCGACATCGTTGCACTCTTCCCTCAAATTCAACTGTTTGTCTAATTCATACATTAAATATTCTCAAAACGCTATTTTATATATATTTTTATATTCCAATCATTTTCATGTTACGCTGCATTTTTATACATTATATTGTGACACATACTTTGCGTGTTTTGTCATCTTGAGTGAGTCTTACAGAAAGGTTTATGGGAAAGTCTGGGATCATTCTTGAGGAACAATGACGGTGTTCCAGTTTCAAATGCTCCTGTTATCTAGGTATTGACTGTGGCTCACCTCTCCAGCATCACCAACACCAATACCAGGACCACTACACTTGTCTTTGGTTCAGTAATACTTTAAAAAAAAGTCTTTCATGGGACGAGCATGTCATTAACACCACCAGGATTTGTTGCTCATCCCAACTGGCCTTGAATTGGATGGCTTTCCTGGTGATTTTGGAGGATTGCTGGGAGTCAACCACATTGCTGTTGATTTGGAGACATACAATACCAGTACAGGTAGGATGGCAGATTTTCTTTCCTAAAGGACATGAGCCAGATGGGTTTTTATGGCAACCTATGGTAGTTTCATGGTCACCATTAGTAAGATTAGCTTTCAATTTCAGATTAACTTAAATTCCATCAACTGAATAGGTGAGATTTGAACCTCTGTTCCCAATACATTAATCTGGGTCACTAAATTATCAGTTTTGTGATAAGGGCCCTTTTGTCGCAAGGGCTACGATTAAAGAAGCATTAATATGTTTTTCCAGTGCATCCTGTAGGTAGAACAGCTACAGAATGACAATGCTGGAGGGAGAATTTTTAAGTACACAAACTAATAATGAAGTACCATAATTTAAATCTAACATGGCAGTTAGATTTTCTTTTACGTTCTTAAGGATTTAAATGGTTGGGTTGAACTTTAAAGTTCGGGGTGTGTAAAATAGATAAAATATATGATTTCAGTGGAAAGAAAAATTAGATGGTTACATGTTATCTGTTTGGCAACCCTACTGAGTTAACAAAATTGAGGCCAATTCTGTGTTGAGTTTGTTGGCTTGAATGGCAATGACATATTACAATGGACTTCAGCATTATGAAGTTAGATGGTTGATAAATAAAAGGTAAGCCAACCAGAGTTCCCACTTCTTTCCTATCCACTGACCATAATGGTAAGCCAACCAGAGTTCCCACTTCTTTCCTATCCACTGACCATAATGGAAAATTCATGCATGTGGATATCAGGCGAAACTGCATACACACACATAGTCTAAGACCACAGATAGCGAGTAATCTCTTAACTGAAGGCTGCTAGTGGTACAAGAACTGTAACCCAGTGTGAATGCCTTCAGGAGACAACAGTGACAAATTTGAAATAAGACATTCAGAAAGCAAAGAATGAACTCCTAAAAGGTAGCTTGATAGTTTATTCTTTTAAATAACATGCAAAAATGTGCTTAAAGATAAATACTTACGGAAAGGATTGCTTAATTTCTTTATTGTTAAGGAAAATCCATTTCCAGGCATGTGAATTCTGAAGAACAGCATTGCCACATTTTGAGAGGATCTGATTATTGTCTTGATGTTGTTACTGTCACAGAAATCAATGTAACGCTCTGAGGTGGGGAGAGGGTGGTCTACGGCACTTGGAAACTTTTCCCCCTTCAATATCCAGCCATCAAAGACCTGTGCATTAACGCAAATTATTTAGGGCAATAGAAGAAATTAAAAACAGGAAATGACGGTGGGTCAGGCAGTAACTGTGGAGAGAGAAACTGAATGAATTTCAGAATGATGACCCTTCATCAGTCCTACATCAGTCCTGATGGAAGACTATCCACCCAAAATGTTGGGGAATAGATTTAGTCTTTACAGTGGAGTGGGAGGTGTGAAGGCAGGGCTAGTCACATTTTGGTGGCCTACAGGATCCAGGGAGCTGGATGATGTCCGTGGCAGTTGTCCCTATTAAGGACAGCTACTAGGGCAACCTCACTCCCCTCCCCAAACTCCTACCATCACCACCTGCTGTCTGCCACCTTATCTGGGGCTGGAAAAATGGCAAGGATGTAGGAATATGATGGGCAGGCCAACGTCCATCTTCGGGCACCACTTTATGTACACTGACCGCTGCCTCCTAACCTTTTCCCAAAGGACTGGTAAAATACAGGCCATTATATCTGTTTCTCTCTCTGACAGTACAGCTTGACCTAATGAGCCTTTTCAACATACTTGTTTTCTTGTTTTCATCATGCTTGCTTCCTAGCCCGTCTCTAGTTCTCTTGTTTTCTAACTAATATCACCACCATTTCTCTCCACGATTTTACTGATTATTGTTTAAGTCACTGTCTATCCCATACTTTACAAGTAACTGTTGCTGTTCCACTTGCTCCCTTTCTTCTTGAGCATATGTTTCTGATTCCATTGACTGCCAACTTCATCCCAGAGCTGTCAGTGTGAAACAGAGTCTGGCAGCAATACAGAGCTGCTTCATCCAATTTTAGGCCATTTCTTTTTCTCAATGCCCCAGCTCCTTCTGTAAACAGTGAAATAAATTATCCTTTCTTTAAACACAAAAACCTTGGAAGTAGAATGAAAAGTTACACAATATTTGGTTTGAGTAGAACAAATAATGAGGAGCTAAAGTTAACTGAGAAATAAAGCAGCCTGTTGATCTTGGAACTAGAAGCACATCAGGAACTGATGAACTGATACCATTAGTGACAAATAGAGGACAATATGGAATATGTCAGGAAGTAGTGATCAGATTTTACGAGCTCGCTGAGGAAGGAAAGACTGAGGGAAATGAAAAGCTCCGTATTGTTTTCTTCTGGAAAAGAATGGAAGTACTTGTCATCTAATACTGGACTGAAACAGGCATCTTTGTATTGGACACCTGTTTTATACCACGCTTGTTAGACAATAAGCAAGGGGAGTTTAAAATAGGCCTCTGACTCAAAATATTGACTTGCCACGCAATAAATAAATTAGATTAAAATTTAACTCAAAAGGCTTTAATTGTCAAGAAAAGAAAATTCAGAGTTACAGTGAGTGCAATTTAGAAGAATCCCTACAGTGTGGAAACAGGCCCTTCAGCCCAACAAGTCCATACTGAACCTCAGGACATCCCACCCAGACCCACCCTTCCCTGAACACTATGGGCAATTTAGCATGGCCAATCCACCTAACCTACACATCTTTGGATTGTGGGAGGAAACCTGTGCAGACATGGGGAGAATGTGCAAACTCCACACAGATGCCTGATGCCTGATGCCTGATGCCTGAGGCTGGAATGGAACCTGGGTCCCTAGCACTGTGAGGCAGCAGTGCTAGCCACTGAGCCACTGTGCCACCCCAAGTATTATTACTGATAAAATGATAGGAAAGAATGCAAAAGGGAAAGAAACAGTGGATTCTGGAGGTAAAAATACAATTCAGTGTCAGAAAATCACTTTTTTTAATATTCTGTTTAGCATGAATTATTATAAGGATGTTTCCCAAGGGTAAGGATTACTCTGAACTTGCATGGAGCTGGGTTTAAAAAAATTATGGAAGGGAAAATAAATTATTACGTGACTCATGAAACAGTGTCATGGAAGCAACTTTAACACTGAAGGAATTCTGAGGAATCTACTTAAAAGAGCTAAGAAGGCCGAGAATATCAACAGATGAAATGGAATTACAAAGAATGGTGGCATCTAACATAATATTAACCACGTGCAAAAAAACTAAGAGAGCTCTGTTCATTAAAGTTTGAACTCTTTTGAAAAAAAAACTAGCTTGTTTATGCATACCTTGAGGAAATCTCCACCTTGACAGTCTATATTGACATAATTATATTCAAGGGAGATAATCTCATCTGGGCTGCCAATGAAGAAGATAGCACAATGGAGCTGCGGTCGATCTGCACTGAATGTGAACCGGCCATCAACACTCAACATGTCAATGCATTCTGTAGCAAGAAGGATCACAAGAAGATAACCATAAGCCATCCGACGTTCAAAATGAAGGCTACCATACATTTACTAAGTTCCAGCTGTTGTGCAGCTTCAAAACTAAAAATCTTACAACGATTTTACTGTAACCTTCTAAAGCGAAAGCAATGCAACATTTGTTAAATGTTTTAGCCATTTGTTGATTATAAAAGCAATTTTAACAATGATTGAAACTTGGTGAATAGTCTGTCTTTTCAACATTTAGATTACATTATATTAATTCTTTTGAAGTATTGTGACTGGGTTATACATTACACAACTGTGTTCTTAAAAGATATCTGTTAAAGTTTGGGCTTCGCCATCATTCTTCTTTTCAACAAATTAAACTTGTACATAGACCTGACAATTACAGCACAACAGGATAAAGGACTGGATGCAATACTGCACTCCTTACTTGTAAGAGAGCCAGTTTAGCAGAAATGGTTAAAATAGTTACACATGGTACCAAGGGCTGTTGGTATTGATTCATCCCTTGCCAGAATAGTCCCAGTCTCAATAAGTCCCCCAAATTAATTTTGAACAAATGTCCTGCATTTAAAAAAAAATTCTGTACTCCCTCAACAGGAGATTATGAGATGGTGGAATAATCAAAATTCTATGGAATGATTATTAAAGTCTTACATTTAATTGGGGTATTTTTGTGTCTCCACGTCCTGCCATCACTCCTCAAAACAAATTTACGTATCTTCATTCCAAACCAACTGAGCTAAAGTTGTATTCGGAATGTTCTAACAGCTGGCCCACTGTGGCTACTTCCATTGTTCTATAACCTCATGCAGGAACACAGCACCTGTCCCTAAGACCATATCAAACCTGCCAGGTTCATTCCTGCACACACCACCCTAAGCTGTGAGTATTTTCACCCTGTCCTAGGCGCATTCTTATCTAAATTAGAATTCTAATTGTTTTTATTCTTTTTTTTAGATTTCCGGCATCTGCAGTTGGTTTCCAGCTCAGAGTGAGGTCTGGCAACATGCAAAGTCTGCCCGTTCCCATATCTGGCCCCCTCAGAAGCAGAGTGATCAGAATTCAGGCTGATTTAGAATGGAAAACCAAGATATAGACATCTTACACGTGGTTTGGGACAAAAGTTTGAACAGGAGTACTAAAAACTAATTGTCAACAGTGCAAGGCAGTAAACTAGTGGGTGAGACATGGAACATTCACATGTCAAGAAGTGGATTAAAAGTGAGCAGATGTGGTGCTCACACCTGTAACCAGGCAGCAACAATCCTAACACCACAAGACTTGCTTCTTGGACTGCAGCTACTAAACCCCTCTTTGTTCCTTGACTTGTATAACAGTCTGATCCTGCACATGAATTCCTCACCCAATGCAACTGTAAACAACAAAGATCCTCCAACTCACCCGGACCAGATTTTCCGCCTGGGGACCCTGCTGGACTCAATATCGTGTTCAATAACTTTAAAGCTTGAGCTCCCCCACGTCCTTACCCTTTCCCCTAAACCAGGCCTTACACAGTCTGTAATACACACCACCCATTGTTAGCACCTAATAGTCCCCATTAAAGCGATTCACCCTCCTAACCAGATCGTTACCCAGTCCTTTGTCTGTCTAAATGGTCTCTCTCTCTCTCTCTTTGGGCTCTATCCCCACGTATCATTAACTCTTTAACCCCCACCTTCACCCTATCTTCTGCATATATGCCCACATATTCCTAGCTACCATCAGCTCTGAAGAAGGGTCACCGAACCCAAAACGTTTACTGTGATTTCTCTCCACAGATGCTGCCAGACCTGCAATTTCTATTTTTTTTTTGTTTCTGATTTACCGCAGTTCTTTCGGTTTTTATACTCACTCAGACTTCGGCTGTAGATGTACCCTTGAGAAAGTTCTCGCTTCAGCTCCGAGTTGAGGAGCCCTAGAGTGTCCTCGATTATTTCATTTTTCTTTTAAAAAATGTGGAAACAATGCTTAGTGCACATCTGTGAAATGTAGAACCACGTGTTGCTGGAAATGAAACACAAGGCACGTCGCGGAAAGCAAATTTTTTTTTTTAAAAAAGCCTGCAAACTTTCGTGGAAATGTTTAAACTGAAACTCGTAAAAAATGTTCTCGATGTAATGAATCAGATTTACGCCGGCAGCAGAGACGCTAGCCTCTTGCTTCTGACAACTGAATCTGAATACAATGTATCTGCTACCTTTCAACGCCAGATCAGCGCGGGTTATACAGGTTACACAGGGTTGCTTTATAAAGGACGCTTCTGTATGCTGCTATCCTGAATTGATAAGACAGTCTCCAATACAAACTCAAGAAGCCAGTTGGGGGAAAAAAAAACAAACAAAGCGCTTTCTCTAAAGTTTCTTAGATTTAATTGGGCAGATGGTCCGCACATCTTCCAAAGAGGAAACGTGAAGGCGACCCAGACGCAGATATCGGAAGGGAGAGAAAGATTCAGAGTAGAGTTACCGAACACGTGCATGCGATAGCTGTCAATCCAACCGATAAAGATTTATTTCGACGCAGAATGTGAACGAAAGAAGAAATGTTGAAATAACGTGAACGCAAATTCTTATCACATAAATAAAAGACTAAAAGAGACAGACAAGTGTTTGGATGAATACAGGGATAGTCAGAGGGATCCCGTTTTGCAGGCACTGACTGATGGTTTATGTCCCACCTCAATGTATCTGCCGTGTCCCTGGAGAATCACCATCCACAGCAGCACGATGTGTAGCGGAACCTTGAAGCCAGGAGACATCTTTCTCTCTGTCTCGGCGCGTTGGCAACTTGCAGTCACTGACGAGTATTGGGGAACATGATTGAAATTCGCCTTTTATACTTGGCTGAAAGCTGTCTGTAATTTATGTAGAAGCCGTTGATAACAACCGAGTTACTAGGCTACCCTATCGCTTTTACCTAAGTTACGTGAATGTGACGGCGGCAGGACTCGGATTCTCATTATCACACACACACACAGAAAAAAAAATCAGCCCACGGATTATTTCAGATGCAACATGACACCAGTGGCGATAAACCGAACAGCGAGCTTCCATCAACATACCCTGTAACTGCAATTAAAACCATAAGGTTCAGCTCCCACTCTGGAGAATAGTTGGAAACATGCCACTTCATGCAGCTGACTGTTTTCAGTTCGCTTTTCTTACTTTAAAACGTCAAAATAATCTGATTGAATTTACCACTCACTAGTCAAACTATTTAATTAAACTTGAATTTTTAAAAGAAACACGAGAACTCTTCCAAATCACAGAACACATTTGATACAGCCCTGGGTAATGAGCTCGTTCTGAAGAAGGGTGGCTGGACTCGAAGCTTTAACTGCTTGTCTCGCCGCTCACGCTGTCAGACCCGCTGAGTTTCTCCAGCAATTTCAGTTTATGTTTCGGATTTCCAGAATCCGCAGTTCTTGGTTTTATTTCGGTGCCAATTCTTTTATTGCATATATATACACCAGTATACGAGTTAGGAGCAGCAGTAGGCCATTCGGCCCCTGAAGACGCTCCCGATATTCAATAAAATCAGGACTGGTCTGATTGTGGTTTCAACACCACTTTCTGGCATACCCAGGTACTCTTTGACTCCAACGTCAGGCGAAAATCTCTCTACCTCTGCTTTAAATATATGAAATGATTTCATCTCCATCACACTCGTTGGGGATCAGTGTTCCATGGAATCTGGTCCTTCTGAGAGAAAAAAAAGTCTTCATTTCTGTCCTTATGAGGCATCCTTATTTTTAAACTATGGTCCCTGGTTCCAGTCTCTCCATCCGCCCTGCTTTATGATTCATGCTCTCAACCTTCCTTCCACCTTTAAGACTTTACGTACATTTATGTCTAGGCCCCTTTGCTTCTGCAATCCCTTTAGAGTTGTACCCACTCAAAAAAGTCTCTGTTCTCTTTAAATCAAAGTGAATAATTTCACACTTCTCTGCATTCAATTTTATTTGCTACTTGTTCATCCATTCCACCAATCTACCTGTGTCCTTTTGAAATTCTATGCGATCCACCACACAGTTCACAATGTTTTTAAGCTTTGTATTGTCTACAAGTTTCGAAATTGTACCCCGCCCATCGAGTTTTAGCACTTAATATAAATGTGTAAGTGCACGGGTTCAAACACCAACACACAGGGAACTCAAAATAAGTCTCACTCAACCCACAAAACATTGGCTACTGTGTTTCCATCACTCAGCCAATTTCATATCCATGTTGCTACTGACCCTTTCATTCTTTCAGCTCATAGTTTGCTCACAGACCTGGTGTCTGTCACTGTGTCAAATGTGGAAGTCCATGTACACCTCAACAACAGCATTACACTTAGCAATCTTCTGTGTTACCTCATCAAAGACTTAAATAAATTAGTTATACATGATTTGCTGTTAATAAATCCATGCTGCTTTATTTAATTAATTCACATTTATCCAAGTGACTGTTCATTTTGTCTCGAGTTATCCTTTCTAGAAATTATCCCATCACTGAGGTTAAACTGATTGGCCTATAGTTGTTAGCTTATCTTTACATCTTACCTTTGAATGATAATGTTATGTTAGCTTGGTGGACTCGAAAATTGACGTATATTGCAGAAGTGTGGTTTCAATTTCTGCAGTGGCTGAGGCTACAATGAAGGATTCCCCTTCTCAATTTTGCTTAAGCTTCAGGACTCTGGATCTCTGTCACCATCTAAATCTAAGAAAGATTTGAAAATTATGTCCAGTACCTCTGCAATTTCCACTTTTGCATCCCGCCCATATGGCTGTAAGACTTTTAAGTTCAGATATCATCTTCAATACATCCTCCTCATCAATTTTAATTCCTCCAGATATCTACCTCCTCTTTCGTAATGACCGGAACAGTATATTCTTTGGTATAAGCAAATGCAAAGTATTCATTTACCATCCTAGTCACACCCCCTGCCCAAAGGTGAATTCCCTTGATCAGTCCTACTCCTCTTTTAGTCACGCTTTTGTTATTTATATCAGACTTCTGAATTCCTTTTTATGCTAGCTGACAGTTTCTTCAATTCTCTTTTTGCTTCTCTTATTTGCTTTTTCAATTCATTCACAAGATGTCAGTATTGCAGTCTAGGTCAGCATTATTGTCCATCCCTAATTGCTAGTGGGCTGTTGTCTGGAGTCCCATGTAAGACAGACCAAGTGAGGGTGACAGTTTCCTTCCCCTAAAGAGCATTAGTGAACCAGACAGGCTTTTCCCGACATAGTCATCATTAGACTCTTAATTCCAGGTTTTTATTGAATTCAAACTTCTGCCATGGTGGGATTTGAACCCAGGTCCCCAGAGCATTCCTTGTGTCTCTGGAGAGATAGTGTAGTGACAATACCATCAGGCAATGACCTCCCCCTATATTCGGCCTTGTCCCTGCTTGTATTATCCACTGGATATATCTCATAAGCACATATTTTCTGTTTAATTTTGATCTTTGTTTCTTTCATCATTCGCAGAACTCTGGATTTGCCTGCCCTCCATTCCATTTCATGTAAATATACCTTGACTACAACCATCTCTTCTTTAAAGGCAGACATTTGTTTAATTACAGTTTTGCCTACCAGTCTTTGATTCAATTTGATTTGTCAGATCCATTCTTATCCTATTGAGTTTGACATTGTTTTAGTTAATCTGTCATAATCCGAATTGTTTCTTGTCCTTATCCATTGACAATCTAAACATTATGATAAAGTGCTACAATGAAGATGTAACCAAGGAGGGAATTCAGAAGAACGGTCCTTATCCAAAGAATGGGCAAGAATGTGAAATCCATTCTACACAGTGAAAGGTATAGATTCATTTAAGGGGAAACTTGTTAAGTATCTGAGGGAGAAGGAATAATAGGAGTTTACGATGGTAGCCTTTAGATAAAAAAAGACATTGATGAAGGGTCAAGTGGAGCATAACCCAGACTGATTAGTTTGAATTGTTTGTTTCTGTGTAATACATCCTCCGAAATCCTGTGATTTTACAAATTGGAAGGGATTTGCATGTAACTCTGTTTCTTATTTAGCAATAATTTCTGATGGTTACACAGATCCTAGCACAAATCCATTTAAGGGCAGTTTAGTAGATATTTCAGAAGTGATTTTATTTGACTTGATTTGATTTATTGTTGTCATATGAACCTGAGTACAGTGAAAAGTTTTGTTTTGTGAGCAGTACAGGCAGATCATAACATATAAGGACATACAGATCATAGGGTGTTTAGACACAGCGAGTCATACAATGTTACAGTTGCACAGGAAGGGAACAAAAGCAAGATCAACATTAGATCTAAAAATAGAGAGGTCCATTCAGCAGTCTAATAACAGCAGGGAGGAGGCTGCTTTTGAACCTTTTGCTACATATGTTCAAGCTTCTGTTCTGCTTGACGGAAGAGGTTGGACGAGAGTATTACCAGGCTCGTAGGGGTCTTTGATGATGTTGGCAGCCTTTCTACAGCAACGTGAAGTGTAGATGGAGTCCATGGATGGGAGGTTAGCTTTCATGATGGTCTGAGCTGTGTACTGTAGTTTCTGATCTGTAGTTTCTCACAGTGCTGGGCAGAGCAGTTGCTGTACCAAGCCATTATGCACCAGACAGAATGCTTTCTATGGTGCATTTGTAAAAGTTGGTGAGGGTTCTTATGGACATGCCAAATTTCCTAAGCCTCCCGAGGAAGAATTGCATCTGTGTGGGAGGTCCAAAACAGATTATTGGTTATCATCACTCCTAGGAACTTCACTCTCTCAACCAGCTCTACCTCAGCTCCATTGATATAGATAGAGGCATGTCCTGCTCCCTTCTTCAATGATCAATTCTTTTGTTTTACTGACACTGAGAGAGAGATTGTTATCATTGCACCATGACACCAAACCCTCTATCTCGTTCCTGTATTCTGATTCAAAATTAAATGTTATTTGCATTTATAAGGGATTCTTCTGTTAAGTTGCAGAGGTAAAAATGTTAACTGTTTAAGTAATCTTCATTTATGTATCTAACACCACTGCCTATTGGGACAATCCACCATCAACATAAATATGTTTGGCACTGTTTGCAGGCATGAATATCTTTGCTTCTAAGCCTGTTCCCAATCAACGTGGGACCCCTTTAATCTTCGACTCCCAAGCTTGCTGTCAGCCGATACTAGAAGAGGTCAAACGAAGCCATCATTCCTCCACTTCACCTTAAATTAAAGACACAGTCTCAATACTTAACAAACTTATTAAACATTATATTTGCAACAATAACTTATTCTTTGTCATTGTTCATAAAGCATTTAGAGAAGGAATGCATCATGGGCAAAGTCAGAAAAAATGGAGGATGCACATTGAATCATTGACAGAGTTTCCAAGGTAAGTACAGAGATGTCATGGAAGGGTCAATAAACGTGGAGCTGGACAATCACAGCAAGTCGGACAGCACCACGGAAGAGTTTAGCTAAGAACAAGACATTTTGGAGTTCTCCAATATACAGAATACTATAGTTTTATTATTTTATAATTTACATTTAGAATTTGAAGGACAGACAGCCAATAAGAGCAACAAAGACAGTGGTAATAATTAACTGGAACTTAGTTTGAGATGGGATGCAGACAATAAATTATTTTTGAGATGAGATGCAGACAATAGATTATTGGCCATGCTATTCACTGTGCAGCCTAGGAATCTAGTAAGGAGAAAGACACAAATAGTTGTTCCACTGTGTTTGATCTTCTGTGTCAGATGCAGAACAAGTATTGAAAGTCCTGAGTCTTAATGTGGGTGGCAAGCTATCAGTTGACAACTTAAATGGACCATCAAGACAAAGTGAGCAGGCAAATGGGGATCCACCTAAGCAGCAGCATGGGTCTGTGCAGCATTACAGTACAACAATCAGTGGGAAGTTCAACATCCCACAGATTGAATTAACATGTCAGAATAGTATCCAAAGGAAAATACGAGAACATATTTTTAACACTCAGTGGATCGAGCAGGATTATTTCTTATCTAGTTTGTGAGTCAGGCTGCATGAATCAAATTGTGTTGGCTTCGATATTTAAAAACAACAAACACTGGTTACTAAAATTGGAAGGTAAATTTTTAAAATATGTTGAGTATGTGCTATGAAATGTGCATAGATCTTGATGTAAGTATTTTGGCAATGCAATTCTGATCACAACTGAATTATTAAAGATATAATAATTTAATCTCAACAGAAGAAGACATTCTACAAAAACATGACTTACACAGAATTGATTAGACTCATAAAATGTCTTTATAAACATCTTGGTAGTAGAATAAACCTTATGTTGAGCAATCTGAATTGCATTAATTGGATCATCTTTTACACTTGGCTCATAATTTAATGTGTGAATGTTTCCTTTAGTTTAGGAACCCAGAGTAATTAGAAATTTGGCAGTCAATTAGGGAACATTTATTGAGAAATAACAGTTATATGGAGTCATGTCCTGAATCCAGTTTTCCAGCTGGAGACTATGTCTGTGTTGAGTGCATATCAAATGTTTTGAAACATTTTACAGAGGATATGACATTCATATAAAAGAAGGGTTGGAAGTCTGTTTGCAGAGTGGCTGGGATATAAACAATGTTGGTGTGGCCAATGTTCCTCCAAGGTGAAAAACCTCCTTCAATTATATACATTCTGTTTTCTGCCTGACAGGCTACAGATTTTTGGCGAACTAGCCTTGAGGAAAGATGGGCATCAATCTGATTCAGCAGTTTTATTGTTTTTGAATAACTGCTACAGAACTTTCTGCACTGCTGCTTTAAAAAGTTTGACAAAACGTTTGGCATTATGATTCCAGAAAGAATGAATTCATCTGATTCTTGCGTATAGGCTTGGGTAATCCTCACAGCAAATATCACTGCACTTCGTATAAATGTCATGAGAGAATGATGAATGCATCGTAAAAGATTTCCCTTGCAGTTTCTGGATTTATATGAGCAGCAACATAATTTTGTACTGAACATGATATATGGTTGCTCGCACCTGTAAATCTTAAGGGTGAACGAATTTTAAGGTACCCAATCTAACAAAGGTTGGGCTTCCTGTGTAGTGCCACCATAATTGACCTATATTGTTCAGAAAGTCTGCTGATCCAGCAACTGGTTGGTGTTGAGATAATTGGTTATTGCTAGGAATGCAGTATCAGGACTAAAATATCAGTCTCACCAACCCTAGACTAAGGAGGAAAGAAATAATTCTGCCAAGGTCCATATTTTTGATAATTTTCCAATAACACTTACCTGACATTGCACATGAGAGAGAAAACAATATGGAACTATCTGTGGTTGAATAAGCTGCTGTTCAATCACAGGGTGATTTCATGAGCTGCTGCCCTGTCAGTTTTGGAAACAGTGGGTTCTCCTCAGGAAATTCCAAGCTGACATGTAATCATTTTCCAAATGCTGGAGATGGAAATTTTTGGGCTGCAAGATTGTGATTTTCAGGGAAGTGGTCCCAGAAAATGCAATTGATCCCGGGAAGTGCTGGATCAAAACATCATCTCCTCAATGTTTAAGCTCAGACACACAAGAATGAATTGCCACTTGGGCAAGGTACCAGAGAAATTTGGAACCATATCCTACATGAGATACTGACTTCAGGAAAGTACGAATAGAAAACTATTAACGGGTTCAGCAATCGTTTCACAAACTCCTGAGTACAACCTGTAACAGATTAAAAAAAAATGAGGGGTCAATTTCCAACGGGTTATCTTGTCTGCTGAAAACATGGCATCATTGAGATTTGCATCTATTTTAGCTGAAGAGTCATAGCCAGTGCATATGTGAATTTCCAAAATGCATTCTTGATGGATAAAGTTCCTTGCTGTTCCTTTGTTATCTTATAATTTACTCAAAAAGCTGTATTATGAAATCGAAATACTAGTGATTGTATCCTTCAATATTTGTTCGCAACTTTACTCAAATATTTAAAACGTTGCTGTTTGAGTGTCACCTGTAAATTCTTTTAACCAAATTAAGAAATATAAATGACAATCATATTTTGCTAGTGCCATAGGATTTGAACCAGTACAACAAAATGGTTTATGTTGGCCTTTTCTTTGTTCATAATTCTATTGAACGACCTAAAGGCGTGTATTTTCTTTGGCCACATGTCTAGTCCTGTTTTAGAAGACTAAGATTTAACCCACAAGAGGACTGATAGCAGTCGATCCCCATCACTTTGAAAATTGTCTAAAATCTAAAAGTCACTAGATGATGTCCATGTTAGATGTTATGAAGTCAATTCACTAGGCAATAACTACTTTCAAATACTTGTGAAAATGAAACAGATTCCTGGGGTTATTCACAATAAATTGAATGACGCACACTGCAAATCTGATTTAGTGTTGTAAAATCTGAAAAGGCAAAGCATTGCCTTGAGGACAGACAGATACTGATGCGTTCAGTGGCATATATTCTTTCTAACCTTTCAATGTCTGGACATAACAGACATTGCAGAATATTGATTTGTAAACCGTAGAAGGCAGTGAAAGCAACGAATGTCATTCTAAACTTCCCTTTCCATTCAGAAGTGGCTTCTGATCGTAGATATGGGAAGCTCAATCATGTATTGATGAGATTGCAGGATTACATTGAAATGTCAGTGGGTATGTTTTGTCCACTCATCACACTCTGTTCCTGAAAAAAAAGCATCAAATTTATTTGCAGGCAGATGACTCTAAGGGATTCTAAAGAATCTGTAGCTTCACAATCAACAAATATAAAAAGTAAGTCATGACTTTGATGATTGGCTGCTTAATACATTGCTGACATGTATGCTGTCAGACCTGAGAAATCTAGCCAGAGCTCCCTGCTCTGATGAGAATAGTAGCCAGGAAAAGAAAGCTAATACAATTTTTTTGCATTTATGTAATATATATATGTATATATTATTGCTTTTGACTTTATACCTGTAATTCATGTTTGAGATTAAGATTATTAAACTCTCCATGAATTCTTAGCTATTTTCGTATTTTACAACATTAAATCAGATTTGCAGTGTGCATCATTTAATTCTTAGCTATTCTTCCATTTTCCATCTGTCAAGTATTTCATTGTTTTGACTTTAATTTCGATGATTTACATGTAATTTGGTGGTATTAGAAGCTGGTTCATATGTTATTATATTGAAAATGTGCAGATAACTCTAAAGCCACACTTCTTTAATCAAGACACTATGTTTAGAAATGACTTCTCACTTTTCTTCTTTGGTAGTAGACATTCATTAAAAACTGCAGTGCCATTTTTTTTCAACAATGGAATAAGTTATTAATTCTTCAAGAAAATCCACTTACATTTACACAGCATCTTTAAAACGGTAGAATGCCCTCATTTCTGACTAAGCTGTTGAAACTTGTACAGGTGGGATATTGGGTGCAGTGGCAGAGATACTGAACATGAGGTAGCTCAGAGAAGAGTTTGGAACTTAGAACATAGAACCATAGAATCAAAGAAATGATACAGTACAGAATGGGTCCCTTTGACCCATCTGGTCCATGTCGACTCAAAGACACCCAAATACCCTTTGCAATCCATCTTCCTGCACATAGCCATAGTCCTGCAGCTTACAGCACTTAAGGTGCAGATCCAGGTACTTTTTGAAACAGTTTAGGGTCTCAGCCTCCACCACCAACTCAGGATGCGAATTCCAGATACCGACTACCCTCTGCATTAAAAAAGTTTTTCCTCATGTACCCTCTAATCCATCTGCCACTTAGCTTGAAGTTATGACCCTGCCAAAGGAAACATATTCTTCCTGCCTAGTCTACCTCTACCCCTCACAATTCTGTATTCCTCAATAATGTCACCCCTCAGTCTCCTCTGGTCCAAGGAGAACAGCCCAACCTCTCCAATCTCTCCTTGAAGCTACAATTTTCCAGCCCTCGCAACATTGTAGTAAATCTTCTCTGCACTCTCTCCGGAGTAGTTACGTCCTTTCTGTAATGTGATGACCAAAACACTACACACAAAGCACATTGTACTGCACACATAAGTTGTGGCTTTATGTAACATAAGAATGTAGGAATTATGAACAGGAATGGACAATTCAGCCCCTTCAGCCTGCTCCACCATTTGATATGATCATGGCTGATCTCATCTCTATCTCAACTCCATTTTCCTGCCCACTTTCCATAACCATTCAACCTGTTACTAACTAAAAATCTGTCTATCTCTTCCTAAAATGTACTCAATGTTCTAGCATCCAGCACAGTCTGGGGCAGGGAATTCCACAGATTCACAATCCTTTGAAAGAAGTAATTTCTCCTCCTTTCTGCTTTAAGAACAAAGAACAAAGAACAAAGAAAATTACAGCACAGGAACAGGCCCTTCGGCCCTCCAAGCCTGCGCCGATCGTGATCCTCTGTCTAAACCTGTCATCTATTTTCTAAGGGTCTGTATCCCTTTGCTCCCTGTCCATCCATGTACCTGTCCAGAGACATCTTAAAAGACACTAACGTGTCTGCGTCTACCACCTCCGCTGGCAACATGTTCCAGGCACCCACCACCCCCTGCGTAAAGAACTTTCCACGCATATCTCCCGTAAACGTTCCTCCTCTCACTTTGAACTCATGACCCCTAGTAATTGAGTCCCCCACTCTGGGTAAAAGCTTCTTGCTATCCACCTTGTCTATACCCCTCATGATTTTGTAGATGTCAATCAGGTCCCCCCTCAATCTCCGTCTTTCGAATGAAAATAATTCCAGTCTACTCAACCTTTCTTCATAGCTAGTGCCCTCCATACCAGGCAACATCCTGGTGAACCTCCTCTGCACCCTCTCCAAAGCATCCACATCCTTTTGGTAATGTGGCGACCAAAACTGCACGCAGTACTCTAAATGTGGCCGAACCAAAGTCTTGTACAACTGTAACATGACCTGCCAACTCTTGTACTTAATACCCCGTCCGATGAAGGAAAGCATGCTGTATGCCTTCTTGACCACTCTATTGAGCTGCGTTGCCACCTTCAGGGAACAATGGACCTGAACACCCAGATCTCTCTGTTCATCAATTTTCCCCAGGACTTTTCCATTTACTGTATAGTTTGCTCTTGAATTAGGTCTTCCAAAATGCATCACCTCACATTTTCCCGGATTGAACTCCATCTGCCATTTATCTGCCCAACTCTCCAATCTGTCTATATTCTGCTGTAATCTCTGACAGTCCCCTTCACTATCTGCTACTCTACCAATCTTCGTGTCATCTGCAAACTTGCTCATCAGACCACCTATACTTTCCTCCAAATCATTTACGTATATCACAAACAACAGTGGTCCCACCACAGATCCCTATGGATTACCACTGGTCACAGTTCTCCAATTTGAGAAACCCCCTTCCACTACTACTCTCTGTATCCTGTTGCTTAGCCAGTTTTTTTATCCATCTAGCTAGCACACCTTGGACCCTTTGCGACTTCACTTTCTCCATCAGCCTGCCATGGGGAACCTTATCAAACACCTTACTGAAGTCCATGTATATGACATCTACAGCCTTTCCCTCATCAATCAACTTAGTCACGTCCTCAAAGAATTCTAGTAAGTTGTTAAGACACGACCTTCCCTGCACAAAACCATGTTGTCTATCACTGATAAGCCCATTTTCTTCCAAATGGGAATAGATCCTATCCCTCAGTATCTTCTCCAGCAGCTTCCCTACCACTGACGTCAGGCTCACCGGTCGATAATTACCTGGATTATCCCAGCTACTCTTCTTAAACAAGGGGACAACATTAGCAATTCCGTCCTTAATCTGTCCTTATGAGGAAACAGCGTAGTGCCTGGAAGTACCAAGGAGGAGGAACGACACAGACCCCACAGAAGTCTCCTCTCAGGACACTCCAGAAGTGGCCAGGCCCTTTACGTCCACCCTGCCTCCCCTCTCCAACCCTTGGAGGTTCAAGCTGAGGACGATCAATTTTGGGACATGCAGACTGTCACCATACCAGGGCTGTCCAGACACAAGTGACCCAAGGGCAAACAAAAACAATGTGTACGCATGGTATTAGGTCATGCTGACAACTTTGGCCTTCCTCATGCAACTTCCCGATTGCTTCATGGCCTCTGGACCCGGATCTGTAGCAGTCAATGAGTTGTCCAGCAGTGTCTGTGGCAGAATGATGCAAGGTATTTAGATGGTTCAAGATCAGGGACTGTGCAGTCCTATTGTGACATGTAGACTCTCACCATGTTAGGGTTGTCCAGACACAAGTGACCCAAGGGCCAACAGATAATGCATTTTTAATTTTTTCCAGTTTGATTGAGCCAAGAAACCCTTGGAGGTTACTTACCTCCCCATGACCCACCCAACACATCTATTTGCTCACATTTCCTCCCCAGTGTCTGGCATATGAGATGGCTATGCCAGGGGTGGTCATACAATGCACCTGCCTTAAAACTGGGGCACTCCTGTCTGCGAACCCCTTCTCCCAGCTTACCCCTTTCAGTATCATGTTTACTGTATCACCCCCTGCTTTAGAAACCATTCCCCTCCTTCACAATTCTAATCCTCTCTTAGTCAGATCTTGCAGCCTCCAGCACCAAAGACAAACCTGCTGAGACCCATTCCTGCCACAATGGCCACCCTTGCCCACATCCTGTCTAGTGCCTGTAGATTTCCTTGGCTGCATTAGCCCTTAGCCTCTGGACTGTTCACCTATAGGATTGACCATGACCCCACTCCCCTGGCTGCAGAGGCATAGGTCCCCTCACTAGAATCACGCCAAGTGGAAACTTGACTTGGCCAGTCCCCTGGACTGATATCAGAGACAACCCTTGCCCTATTGTGCCAGGACTTCTTGATTGACTTCAATGAGAACTTCTTGACTGACTTCAATGAGAACTACTCCCCAAGTCTGCTGGCACATGGGACAGGTCTGAAATTGATGTACAAGTCACTGACTTCACCTATTCCAAGTGCGGTTTGCAGCCATTTTCTTCCCCGTTCTCTATTTTCATTTCCAGCACAATGGAAGGAGACAAAATGAGCTGAAGGGCCTTGTAGCACAGTGCTGTACGTCAAAATGTGCATCCTCTTGACTGAAGATTGCTGACCAGCAAGTCAAGTTGCCTGGTTATAGGAGTAAACTAATTGGCAATGCAAGGTAAGGCAAGGCAAGGCATAGATGCTGTGAGCAAGTAGGTAGATGCTAAGTGAGCGAGCACAAAAAGGACAAGCCAGCAGTCTTGAGATGTCTAGTCCAATCTCTGAGCTGTGTGCCCGCTCATGTGTGCAAAGTGTCCCTGCTGCAGTCTTTCAATACTAATTGCCAGTGCATCCTGCAATGCAAGTCTGAGTGTTCAGAGTACACAGCCAACGAAGCTACGTGCTATGATGATCATGAGGATTTGGCAAATGCTGGATGCCAATGTCCACGAATGATGGGTGAGAGCAGCTGGTGCCCATGGATTGTGCCCTGGCATACAGCCTCAATATACGTAACATAGACGTCATTCAGATCAAGCAGCAGAATGAACCTGCCAAGTACCAACTCTGGTTTCCTTGTTAAGTTTTCTTGATGTCGAACGTCTTTGGCAAGTTTGATAAGATGGAAATCTGAATATTAATGAGGTGAGTTAGGCTGTCCTCAAGACATTTAACAAGCAATAATCCCCCTTGATTGGCTCACCTATGCCTACTAAGAAACTCACCACACTACTTGTGAAAAGCATATCAGATGGCACAAATTGCTCTGAACATCAAGATGGACCTTGCCAGACCTCAATCATAGATCATAGAATCATAGTTCAATTCTGTCACACATCTCAGCATAGCCCATGATACTCAGAAACTTATAAAATTCTGCCCAATATTTTTTACAGTTATCTCAAAGGATGTGCAATTGGCATTAGTTTTACTGAGTGAGGTGTCTGTATTAATTGGGCCAGCAGATAATGTATCTTTAATTTTTACCAGTTGGATTGAGCCAAGCTTTTGAATGGAGACTCATTTCTGAATATTGTGCAGTTGCAATTGTTTATCACTTGAGAGAGATAAGGGCCATGCGTCCTGGAAAGAAGTGTGAAACTAGACAAACAACAGGAACTTTACAGTTTGTAGAGATAAACCATTGAAGTGAATTAAAACTCAAGTTACAGAGCTCAACTAGATAGGCTACAATCAATAATTTGGAGAGTCATAGAGTCACACAACATAGAAACAGACTCTTCAGTCCAACATGGCCGTGCTGACAAGGCTTCCTATACTAAACTGTATGGGCTGAGGTTAGAAACAGTAAAGGAGAGGTCACCCTGTTGGGAGTTTTCTACTGGCCTCTGAAAAGTTCCAGAGATGTAGAGGAAAGGATTGCAAAGATGATTCTGGATAGGAGCGAAAGTAACAGGGTAGTGGTTATGGGGGACTTTAACTTTCCAAATATTGACTGGAAACGCTATAGTTTGAGTACTTTAGATGGGTCAGTTTTTGTCCAATGTGTGCAGGAGGGTTTCCTGACACAGTATGTAGATAGGCCAACAAGAGGCGATGCCACATTGGATTTGGTGCTGGGTAATGAACCAGGCCAGGTGTTAGAATTGGAGGTAGGTGAGCACTTCGGTGATAGTGACCACAATTCGGTTACGTTTATTTTAGCGATGGAAAGGGATAGGTATATATCGCAGGGCAAGAGTTATAGATGGGGGAAAGGCAATTATGAGGCGATTAGGCAAGATTTAGGATGCATAAGATGGGGAAGGAAACTGCAAGGGCTGGGCACAATTGAAATGTGGAGCTTGTTCAAGGAACAGCTACTGCGCGTCCTTGATAAATATGTACCTGTCAGGCAGGGACGAAGTGGTCGAGCGAGGGAACCATGGTTTACTAAAGAAGTTGAATCTCTTGTCAGAAGGAAGAAGGAGGCTTATGTAAAGATGAGGCATGAAGGCTCAGTTAGGGCACTTGAGAGTTACAAGTTAGCCAGGAAGGACCTAAAGAGAGAGCTAAGAATAGCCAGGAGGGGACATGAGAAGTCTTTGGCAGGTAGGATCAAGGAAAACCCTAAAGCTTTCTATAGGTATGTCAGGAACAAAAGAATGACTAGAGTAAGATTAGAGCCAGCCAAGGACAGTAGTGGGAAGTTGTGCGTGGAGTCCGAAGAGATAGGAGAGGCACTAAATGAATATTTTTCGTCAGTAATCACACATGTAAAAGACAATGTTGTTGAGGAGAATGTTGAGATACAGGCTATTAGACTAGACAGGATTGAGGTTCACATGGACGAGGTGTTAGCAATTCTGGAAAGTGTGAAAATAGATAAGTCCCCTGGGCCGGATGGGACTAATCCTAGGATTCTCTGGGAAGCTAGGGATGAGATTGCAGAGCCTTTGGCTTTGATCTTTATGTCGTCATTGTGTACAGGAATAGTGCCAGAAGACTGGAGGACAGCAAATGTTGTCCCCTTGTTCAAGAAGGGGAGTAGAGACAACCCTGGTAATTATAGACCAGTGAGCCTTACTTCGGTTGTGAGTAAAGTGTTGGAAAGGATTATAAGAGATAGGATTTATAATCATCTAGAAAGGAATAGTTTGATTAGGGATAGTCAACACAGTTTTGTGAAGGGTAGGTCGTGCCTCACAAACCTTATTGAGTTCTTTGAGAAGGTGACCAAACTAGTGGATGAGGGTAAAGTGGTTGATGTGGTGTATATGGATTTCAGTAAAGCGTTTGATAAGTTTCCCCACGGTAGGCTATTGCAGAAAATACGGAGGCATAAGATTGAGGGCAATTTAGCGGTTTGGATCAGCAATTGGCTAGCTGCAAGAAGACAGAAGGCGGTGGTTGATGGGAAATGTTCATCCTGGAGTTCAGTTACTACTGGTGTACCGCAAGGATCTGTTTTGGGGCCATGCTGTTTGTCATTTTTATAAATGACCTGGATGAAGGCGTAGAAGGATGGATTAGCAAATTTGCAGATGACACTAAATTCAGTGGAGTTGTGGATAGTGCGGAAGGATGTTGCAGGTTACAGAGGGACATAGATAAGCTGCAGAGCTGGGCTGAGAGGTGGCAAATGGAGTTTAATGTGGAAAAGTGTGAGGTGATTCACTTTGGAAGGAGTAACAGGAATACAGAGTACAGGGCTAATGGTAAGATTCTTGGTAGTGTGGATGAACAGAGAGATCCCAGTGTCCATGTGCATAGATCCCTGAAATTTGCCACCCAGGTTGATAGGGTTGTTAGGAAGGCGTACGGTGTGTTAGGTTTTATTGATAGAGGGATTGAGTTTCGGAGCCATGAGGTCATGTTGCAGCTATACAAAACTCTGGTGCGGCCGCACTTGGAGTATTGCGTGCAGTTCTGGTCGCCACATTATAGGAAGGATTTGGCAGCATTGGAAAGGGTGCAGAGGAGATTTACTGTTGGTATGTAGCGTTGGTCTTATGAGGAAAGGCTGAGGGACTTGAGGCTGTTTTCATTGGAGAGAAGAAGGTTAAGAGGTGACTTAATAGAGACATACAAGATGATCAGAGGATTAGATAGGGTGGACTGTGAGAGCCTTTTTCCTCGGATGGTGACGACAAGCACGAGGGGACATAGCTTTAAATTGAGGGGTGACAGATATAGGACAGAGGTCAGAGGTGGGTTCTTTACTCAGAGAGTAGTAAAGGTGTGGAATGCCCTGCCTGCAACAGTAGTAGACTCGCCAACTTTAAGGGCATTTAAATGGCCATTGGATAAACATATGGATGATAAGGGAATAGTGTAGGTTAGATGGGCTTCAGATTGGTTTCACAGGTCGGCGCAACATCGAGGGCTGAAGGGCCTGTACTGCGCTGTAATGTTCTATATTCTATGTTCTAAACTAGTCCCTTTTGGCCAACTTGCATTTGGCCAACTATCCCTCTAAATCTTTGCTATCCATGTACCTGTCCAGATGTCTTTTAATTGTTGTAATTGTACTTACCTTGACCACTTCCTCTGGCAGTTCATTCCACATGCAAACCTTGCCCCTCAGGTCCCTTTTAAATCTTTCCCCTCTCACCTTAAACCTATGCCCTCTAGTTTTGGACTCCCCTATCCTGAGGAAAAGAGTTTGGCTATTCACCCTATATATGCCTCTCCTGATTTTATATACCTCTATGTGGTCACTCCTCAGAATCCGACGTTCCAGGGAAAATATGTCCCAGCTTGTCAGCCTCTCCCTATAACTGAAACCCACCAGTCATGGTAACATCCTTGTAAATGTCTTTTGCACCTTTCCCATTTTACTATCATCCTTTCTATAGTACAGCAACCAGAATTGTATGTAATACTCCAAATGTGGCCTTACCAATGCCTTGTACAGCTGCACCATGATGTTCCAGCTCTTATGCTCAATGCCTATTTCCCTCAAAGGTTCTGTCAAACTGGACAATGACCTTTTGAATGAGTTACAGTCACATATTCAAAATGTGGTTTTAGTGGTTAAAAAAAGTTTCAAAATAGTTTTATGATGCTTGCTAGGTTTCAGATACAAGTTTCTACTCATATAAAAACATAAATTGCTGCAGAAACACAGCATCCATGGAGAGAGAAACAATGTTAACGTTTCAATTCTGTATGTCTTCTGCTGAACCTTTCTGTTGCTGTCCCAGCAGCAACCAGGAAGGGCAGAAATCCCATTCCCAGCATATTAACGGTCAATTGGCAGTTGAATTGCTGCGGGCCAACCATTCCATACAAGGAACCTCTTGCCTTTTAACCACGCTGGGCAGGGTCTACCAGGGTTTAGATCATATAATTCACCCCACAAGTTCAAATCTGGGGAATTTAAACTCAATTAAATAATTATGGAATGTAAATAAAAACAACCAACAGTGGTGATGACCATAAAACTGTGGGATTCTTGTCAAATCAGGTTTCACAGAGACAGGAGGTGAGTGTCTCACTGCAGGATTCCTAACTTCTGATCTGATCTTTATTTTTCATAGAATCCCTACAGTATTGAAACAGGCCCTTTGATCCAACAAGTCCACACTGTCCCTCAGACCCATCCCCTATAACCCACCTAATCTACACATCCCTAAACACTATGGGTAATTTAGCATGGCCAATCCACCTTGCCTGCATATCTTTGGACTGTGGGAGGAAACCGGAGCACCTGGAGGAAACCCATGCAGACACGGGGAGAATGTGCAAACTCCACACAAACAGTTGCCTGAGGGTGGAATCGAACCCGGTCCCTGGTGCTGTAAGGCAGCAGTGTTAACCACAGGGCCACTGTGCCATCCCTAAAAGTGACCCACCCTCCCTACCCTAACACTGTAATCCTGCATTTCCCATGGCTAATCCACCTGCCTGCACATCATGGGCAATTTAGCATGGCTGATCCACCTAGCCTGCACATCATTGCACTGTGGCAGGAAATCAGAGCACCTGAAGGATACCCACATAGGGAGAATGTGAAAACTCCACATTGAGAATCATCCAAGGCTGGAATTGAACCCAGGTACCTGGCGCCATGAGGCAGCACTGCTAACCTTAGCGCCACCATGCCTCCCCTCTTGTAGCCACAGTATTTATATGGCTGGTCCAGTTGAGTTCTGGTCAGTGGTAACAGCCATGGTTTGGATAGTGAGGGATTCAGCAATGGTAATGCCATAACAAGGTTAGGGGAGATGCCTAGATTCTCTCTTTTTGGAAATGGTTAATGCCTGGCATTCGTATGGCATGAACATTTCTTTGAGTTTTAGAGTTGTAGAATCATACAGTACAGAAGCAGGCCCTTTGGTCCAATTCGTCCATGCTAACCAGACTTCCTAACTAGTCCCATTTTCCTGCATTTGGCCCAAATCCCTCTAAACCTTTCCTATCCATGTATCTGTCCAAATGTCTTTTAAATGTTGTAATTGTACTCGCCTCTACTACATCCTCTGGCAACTCATTCCATCTATGCATCACCTTCTGTGTGAAAAAGTTACCCCTCAGGTCCCTTTTAAATCTTTTCCCTCTCACCTTAAACCTATGGCCTCTAGCTTTGGACTGCCTTACCCTGGGGAAAAGACCTTGGCTATTCACCTTATCACAGCCTCCCCTGATTTTATAAGCCTCAGCCTCCTATGCTCCAGGAAAAAATGTCCCAGCCTTTCCAACCTCATCCTGGTCCAGGTCTTGCTGCAAATGGACAGAAATTGCTTCATAACTGAGATGATGCAAATGGTGCTGAATGCTGTGAAATCATCTGCAAACATCCTTTTTTAAGATTTTATGATGGAAAGCAGGTCACTGATGAAGCAGCTGAAGATGTTTGGGCCTGGCATGTTATGCTGAGAAATACCTGCTGTAATGTCCTGTGACTGAAATGATTAACCTTCAACAACTACAGACATCTTCCTTTGTGCTTGACATGAATCTAACCATTAGAGAGCTGTCCCTTTGATTCCAATTGATGTCAATTTTGCCAGGGATCCTTGACACCACCCTTAGACAAATGCTGCTTGGGTGTCAAGGGCAGTCACTCTCACCTCATCTTTTGGATTAGCTCTTTGCTCATGTTTGGATCAGTCTGTAATTAGGCAAGGACATGAGTCACCTTGGCAGAACATAAAATAAACCAGTGAATGGTTTGTTGCTCATTAAAGTGTGCTTGATAGCACTGACTGTCAGCATTTGTAGCTCTTTGTTTTATTATAGCACTGTTTTTAACCTTGCTGATGATTGACCATGGACTGACTGGGCAGTAACTGACCAGGTTGGATTTATCTTGCTTTTTATATACTGGACATACCTGGGTAATTTTCCACATTGCTGGGTAGATGTCATTGTTATGTCCGAATCGGAACAGCTTGACGAAAGGCACAGCAAGTTCTGGAGCACAAATCTTCAGCAGCGTTCCCTCTAGTGTTCCTTCTGACTGCACAGGTGTTCGAGGTTCGTGCGTAGAAGTGACTTCTGGAACCAGAAGTCAGTGCTGTGGTTGACACCAATAACCATTAGGGGACTGTTGGTCAGTGCTATTGCTAGAATGTTGTCAGGGCCCATAATCTTTGCAGTACCCAGTGTCTTCAAACGTTTCTTTGTAACACGTAGAGTGAATTGAATTGGCTGATGTTCTGGCATCAGTACTGCTGGGGATCTCCAGAGGAGGCTGAAATAGACTCAGCATTCACTCAGCATTATTGGCTGAAGATTGTTGCAATAACTTTAGCATTGCCTTTTGTACTGATGTGATAGGATATCCTAGCATTGAGAATGGGGATATTTGTAGAACCTCCTCCCTTCTGCTCTCTATTGCATGCTTCTTCTACTGCTTGCATTGCAAATAACCCGTGCTGCTGCTTCACCAGGTTTAGGTATGCCTAGTGCTGTTTCTGGCATGCCCTAATGTACTCATCATTCCCTTGAACCAGCAGATTGATCTCCTGGCTTGATAGTACTGGTAGAGTGAAGATGTTTTGGCCAAGAGGTTATAGATTGTGGTTGAATACTGTCCTGCTGCTGCAGATGGTGCACAGCACCTCATGGATGCCCAGTTTTAAGTTGCTGCATCTATCCAAAATGTATCCTATTTAGCATTGGTTAACAAGGTGTAGAGTATCTTTTATGTGAAGATAGGTCTTCATCTCCATAAGGAATGTTCAGAGGTCACTCTTATGAATGCTATCATGGACAAATGTATTGGTGACTGGGAGATGTGAGGATGAGGTTAAGTAGGTTGTTTTTGTCTTGTTGTTCTCTCACCACCTGTTGCAAGACCAGCCTAAGAGCCATGTCCTTTAGGACTCAGCCATCTTTGTCAGTAATATTGGACTATGTTTTAATGGTAAAAAAATTGCAGCACGCTGCTGTGCAGAGGGACTTGGGTGTCCTTGTGCATGAATCGCTAAAAGTAGGATTGCAGGTGCACAAGGTAATTAAAAAGACAAATGGAATTTTGTCTGTCATTGCTAGACAGATGGAGTTTAAAAACAGGGATGCTATGCTGCAGCTGTATAGGGTCTTGGTGAGGCCACACCTGGAGTACTGTGTGCAGTTTTGGTCTCCTTACTTGAGAAGGGATATACTAGCACTGGAGGGGTTGCAGAGGAGATTTACTCGGTTGATTCCAGAGTTGAGAGGGTTGGATTATGAGGACAGACTGAGCAGGCTGGGATTATACTCATTGGAATTCAGAAGAATGAGGGGAGATCTTATAGAAACATATTAGATTATGAAGGGAATATATAAGGTGGAGGCAGGGAGATTGTTTCCACTAGCAGGTGAAACTAGGACTAGGGGGCATAACCTCAAAATAAAGGGAAGCAGATGTAGGACTGAGGTCAGGAGGAACTTCTTCACCCAAAGGGTTGTGAATCTGTGAAATTCCCTGCCCAGTGAAGTGGTTGAAGCTACCTCGCTGAATGTTTTTAAGGCAAGGCTAGATAAATTTTTGAACAATAAAGGAATTAAGGGTCATGGTGTGTGGGCGGGTATATGGAGCTGAGTCTCAAAAAGATCAGCCATGATCTTATTAAATGGCAGGGCAGGCTCGAGGGGCCGGATGGCCTACTCCTGCTCCTAGTTCTTATGTTCTTGTTATGTTATTATATTGCTACCAAGCCACTCTTGGTGACAGACATTGGATTTCTCCAACTCAGGGTACACTGTGTGCTCTTGGTAATCTCAATGCTTATTCCAATTGGCGTTTAACATGGAGGACTACTGTTTCATCAGCCATGGTATGACAGTAGGTAGTAATCAACAGGAGGTTTCCTTGCCTATGTTTGGCTTGATGCCATGAGACTCCATGGGTTCCACAGTCAAACTTGAGGACTCCCCAGTGCAACTCCTTCCCAACTGCATGCTACTGTGCCACCACCTGTGTTGGGTCTGCATTGCTGGTGGAACAGGACATAGCTGGAGAAGGTGAG
This sequence comes from Ginglymostoma cirratum, assembly GCA_024137785.1. NCBI lineage: Eukaryota > Metazoa > Chordata > Chondrichthyes > Orectolobiformes > Ginglymostomatidae > Ginglymostoma > Ginglymostoma cirratum. The sequence goes on from JAHRHZ010000012.1 coordinate 27,258,279, forward strand.
TTTGGCGTCTGGTTCATTTTCTGTAAGATATGAATCTGCATGGCATGAAATTAAATATTTACATTAAAAAAAGCCTTCATTATATAGACTGCAAAGGCTGACCAAAACCTTCTGAAAGGCAAATAGATACACAGCAATAAATGCTGATCTTGTCAGCAACACCCAAATCTCAATACTGAACAAAAACATCCCATTTTTTTGACATTTAATATTGAGATGAATTTGAAAATAGTCTTGAACATTGAATGTGTTTCATTGGAATTTAAAAGAACAAAAGATCATCTCGTTGAAACATATAGAACTCTTAATTTCTGAAGAAGAAAATGTCAGCTTTCCTGCTCCTCTGATGCTGCTTGGCCTGCTGTGTTCATCCACCTCTACACCTTGTTATCTCAGAATTCTTAAGTGGCTTGGCAGGGTAAATACTGAGAGGGTGTTTCCCCTGTTGGAGGGCCTAGGACCAGATGGCATAATCTCAGGATAAAAGGGCAACCAATTTAAGATGGAGACGAGGAGGAATTTCTTCTTTCAGGGATTTGTGAGTTGTTGGAGCTCCTTGCCACAGAGAGCTGTCAGGGCAAAGTCCTTGAGAAAGATAAATTCTTGATCAGTAGGAGAATGAAAGTTTACGGCGAAAGGGTAGGAACATCGACATGGGATTTTTGGATCAGCCATGATCCTGTTAAATGGCTGAGCGTGGTTGAGGAGCCAAATGGTCTACTCCTGTTCCTATTTCTTATGGTCATCTTCCATGAATATATCTGTGTCGAGCTGTTGCTTGACCAGTCTATGAAGCAGCTCTTCCGGTGTTTGGCACACCAGATATAAGTAATGCAAAAGTAGCTGGCGAGATAGGGCTAGTTGCCATTGCTGCCAGTGCATAGGTCAATGCCAAATGGTCTGTACTATTTCATTCCTTTAGATTTTGAAGGTGGCTCAATACAATTGGATGGCTTGCTAAGCCATTTCAGAGGGCATTTAGGAATCAGTCACAGTTGCTGTGGGTCTGGATTCATATGTAGGCCAGAACTCCCTAAAGGACTTACTGAACCAGATGACTTTCATGATAATCAACAATGGCTTCATAGTCACCATGATGAAGACTAGCTTTGAACTCCAAATTTATTAATTGAATTTAAATACTTGTACAAAAATAAAATGCCATGATCTTCATTGCAGAGATTGCAGAGGCTCATGAAAACCTTCTCAAAGGGAAAATTAAGCAATAAATGCCAATCCTATCAGCAAAACCCAAACTTAAACAATGAACAAAAAGAGTTCCATTTTTGTGATTTTGATTTTCAAAATTGACATGAATTTTAAAATATTCTTGAACATGGTATAAAAAGCAATGCATTTCCTTGAACTTTGCGCCCTACAGATGTTTCATGCTGCTTGTCATAAAAATAATAGGTGAAGTGACTCACTGGCAATAACATTTGGAGATGCTCTTGACAGAATATGAATCAGCTACTTTGTTTTAAATATGGTATTCTTTATTGTTGATCCATTAGAATTGCGGGCACGCAGATTTGATTATTTGTTGTTTTGCTTGCTTGTAAATGACCCTAATTGCTTGCAGAGCGAAGCTTTTTTCAGTTACATCATCAGTCAGTTGGAAACGATGCACAAAGTGAAGTCCATTACACAAGTTCATTATCCATCATTAATCTTATCTGAAAATGCCTGATGGTTGCATTGTTGATTGAACAGAGAAGGTACAAAAATGCAGTTCATACTCACATTTATCACATTGCTGAGGGAACCAACTGACTGTCAAGTTAATAAGCTTGCATAAGACTTAATAAATATCAGTGGTTTTGCCTTGATAAATGATATTTTCAAATAAATATTATTCTGTTTGCTTAGAGAGCACAATACAGTAGACTGCCATCCTTTTTCCTTAATTATTTACTTACAAATAATTTTGTATTCCTTATTGTAGTTGGATTGTAAAGTAATTTTTAGTTTCTACAAATAAGTGATTGTTTTAATAGGTGTTGAAGTGAAACAGTCTCCAATTCAACAAGTACTGATAATGACTTAGACGATCACTTGTTCATCCAATCGTCAATGGTGCTATAAAGCTGTAGTACCTATATGTAAGACACTTTACAACAGTGATAATAATAATAGCCTCTTGCATAGCTCTGATGCAGCAAGTAGCTTGATTTTCTATTTGTGCCCTGACATTTCCATCTTTGTCTCTTTGTGCAGATAGGAATCAAACTATTCATAACAGCTCCTGGAATCAATGCAGCAAGATATAATTGCTGTTTGTGGCTGTGGTAGGGCTTTAATTTAAAGCTTAATTGTGAGGTTTTATTTCAGCTTGGTGACCAATTTCAACGGGTGAGAAGCCTGAAAGCCACTTAAAGTGTCAGCATTATTCAGCTGATATGACTTTTGCCTCAAACTCAGTGGATTGTAAGTTCAAGCCCTACTCGAGGACTTAAGCACGTAATTGTAGCTGACACATCAATGCAATACTGAGTGTGCACTGTATTTTTAGGAGTATTACTCAGCATCACAGAATTATTATAGCACATTGTGCCTGCACCAGCTCTAATACCCGACAGCCAATCTCCTCTCTTTTCTCTACACCATTACTATACAAAAAAATTCCAATGCCCTCTTGAATGCCTCAATTGAACCTGCCTCCACCACATTTCAAGGCAGCACATTCCACACCTTAACAACCCAGTGAGTGAGAAGGTTTTTTTCTCACATTATCCTTGCTTTATTCGCACATCACTTTACACCTCATTCTTGTTTATTTTACAAGCAAAAACAGCAATATGCTAGCTACTCTGTCCAGCGCTCATGATTTTGAAAACCTCCCCACCTTCTTTTCTCTAGGGAGAACTGTCACAGCTTCTCTAATCTCCCTCACAGTTGAAGTTTCTCATACCTGGAGCCATTCTAGAAATTCACTTTTGCACTGTCTCCAATACATTCACATTTTTTCTGTAAGGTAGCACCACAATTGTTCACAATACTCCAGCTGATGGTTAACAAGTGTCTTGTACAAATTCAATATCACCTCCTTGCTCTTGTACTCTAAGGCCTATTAATCAAGACGAGAACATTGTATCCTTCATTTACTGCTCTCTCCACCTGTCTTGCCACCATAAATGATCTGTGCACATATACACTCAAGTCCCTCTGCTCCTGTACCCTCTTAGAATCATAACCCCTATTTTACATTGGTCAGAAAAACACTGAAAGACAAAGTGCATTATTTCACACTTCTCTGCATTAAACCTCATGTTCCATCTATCTGTCCACTCCAACAACTTGTCAATATCCTTTTGAAGTTCCACATTATCGTCCTTACAGTTTACAATGTTTTGACATAGTGTTGTTACATAATATGTTAAGTTGAGATTCTGTTTTAAGTGAAATAGCCTCTGGTACTATTCAATAGAGAACTAAAAGTGCTCTTGTTATTTCAGGCAATATTGTTCCATCAATCAGTACCAGGGAAAAACAGTTTAACTGGTCATTCATTTCATTTGCTGTTTGCTGTGCGTAAATTGGTAGTTGCAAGTAATTTTCATTTCAATGCTTTGAATAATGCTGATTAACATTAAATCAAAAATACGTGAAATTTAATCTGAATGTCAAACTAATTTATTCAAGGACAAAGAGCACTAAAAACTCAGCTTATCCCATGTTTGGGAGATATTCATTAAATGGTTGACTTTACAAAGGCATGCCAATGACTGACGGAATCATCTGGCAGGTGCAGTCTAAAGGAAGAAAAGCAGCAGTTGATTTCCTAATGCATATATTGAGTTTGCAAGGCTCCTGACTGGCAGCATCACTCATGAATATTAGACCAACATGTCTTTATAACTTCATGATACAAGAGTGGAATAAACTCAGTATTTCATTGTTTGCTATTATGCACCATCCCTGCAGAAGATGAGAAACTACTTCAACTATAATTTTTAAAATTTAATTGCAATAGACATTGGGACCAGAATTATATTCTAAACTTACCTGATCCTTGTTTTATAACTGGCTAAGGTATGAATTGTTATCATCCTTTGCTCTCTGGATCTTTGGGGCGGATTTTGTATTTAATATAAGGTGGTGTAAAATGATTGTTTTAAAGAAACATTTGCGTAACATATATAAGATTTTATTGTCTTTGAAGTGAATTATCTATTCTTACAAAATACATGGACAAAGAATTTATAGGTTATCTACAAAGTAAAAGGGATATATTTGTATCCTTCTTTAACATGGTGTTTACTAGGATGCCTTTTTACGATCTTTACAGTCCTACTTGCCTTTCCCTTGTTTTCTAAGCTGCTCTTCAAAGAACTCATTGCAGGCAACAGTCAGAGCTGCAACTAAAATAACAAATTCATTGAAATCCACCTCATTATCTTTGTTGGAATCAAGATCTTTCATTATATTGTCCACAAGAGATGGGTCCTTCTGAGACTGGAGAAACAAAGGAGAAAGTTAATCAGACACATTTAACATTTCCAATGGTACAACTCACTGAAGAGCATTAATGCCAATTGCACAGAAATTGTGTAGGTAGCATATTATTGCTGAATAATAAAAAAGGAAAACAAACTGGCTACAATAGCATAGAAAACAAAATAATTTTTTTTTTAAAATGACAGTTCTCTTCCGATATTTCATTTGGAGTTGATAGGTTGTCTCCACTCCAAGCTCCTTTGTTATTAATGAACAATAAATACACTCTGATATGAAAATGCATGAATTAAAGCTTAAGTAGCACTTGGCACAGAATGGAAAATAATGGCCTACATCAAAATTATAATGACTATTATTTCATCATGGGTTAGCAAGTTAAATTTTGAACAAATATCTTGTATTAATAATGTTTTGCTGAATTATTTAATCAAATACCTAAAAAAGCTATGCTTTTAATCATTATTATCCAAAAATGTGCAGGTTAGGTGGATTGGCCATGCTAAATTGCCCAAAGTGTCCAGGTATATGCAGGCTAGGTGGATGAACCATGCAAAATGTTGGGTTACAGGGATCGGGTGGGGGCAGCATGGATGCACTTCGGAGGGTCGATGTGGACCCGATGGGCCAAATGGCCTGCATCCACACTGTAGGGAATCAATTATTCTACGATCATGCACAGACATGTCAATCATGTATTTTTTATGCTGACGATCAAAAAATTCCTGTTCTTCATCTCTGCTTCCGCCATTCTCATAGTCAGAAAATTCCTGAATTGTTTTGTAGTTGCCCAATTGCTAGAAGCAAATGGTAGGATTTTTCAGACTAATGGAGATCACAACCTGACTCTATTTTGTGAATTATCACAGGCAATCATTTTGAGGCCCCTCCTTCCAACTTATTAAACTTTGAAATAGAGAAGTGTGTTCAACAGCTGGGCCACCAAGTTGGAGAGGGAGCTCCTCATCTGGATGGTCTAGAGCTGCAGCTGTGGAACAAGTTGGCCTCATAGCCATGGAGTGCTGGACCTTGCTGTGCCACTGGGAAGCTACTCTCAGACACCTGACCTAGTCCTGACTGCCTCTGGGAAATACCACAACGGCTGACTGGAAAATTCCATTCAGCCTCTAGCATTAGCTTCATTAGGCCTTTGATGACCTTTAATTAACTAACACTATAGGGCACATAATCCTAACTTTCTCCAGAACCCCCCGTGAAAGGTTGGGGATGATGCTCGCAAATCGGCATGACAGACAAGGCACAACATTCATGCACACCTTCCTCTGCACTCGCCCCATTAATATTCTGCCTGTGGAATTTGGAAACATAATGGAGAGTGGGAATAGAGAGAACAATACTGTGAAGTATTGCATTTTGGTTAGGCAAACCAGTGCAGGACTTATCCAGTTAATGGTAGAGCCCTGGGGAGTGTTGTTGAACAAAGAGACCTAGGGGTGCAAATGCATAGTTCCTTGAAAGTGGAGTCGCAGGAAGACAGGGTGGTAAAGGAGGCGTTTGGCACACTTACATTCATTCATTAGAACATTGAGTATAGGAGTTGGGATGTCACGTTGCAGATATACAGGACATTGGTGACTCCACATTTAGAATGCTGTGTACAATTCTGGTCTCCCTGATATAGGAAGGATGTTGTTAAACTTGAGAGGATACAGAAAAGATTTTCGAGGATGCTGCCGGGACTAGAAGGTTTGAGTTATAGGGAGAAGCTGAATAGGTTAGGGCTTTTTTCCCTGTAGTGTTGGAGGCTGAGGGGTGAGGGGTGTGAATAGAATGAATAGCTAAGGTCTTTTTCCTCTGGGGGGATGCCCAAAACGAGAGAGCATAGGTTAAGGTGAGAGGGGAAAGACTTAAGAAGGACCTAAGGGATAACTTTATCATGCAGATGGTATGGAATGAGCTGCCAGAGGAAGTGCTGGAAGCGTGTACAATTACAACATTTTAAAGGCATCGGGAAGGATCTATGAATAGGAAGGGTTTAGAGGGATATGGGTCAAATGCTGGCAAATGGGACTAGGTAAGATTGGGATGTCTGTTCGGTGTGGACAAGTTGGACCGAAGGGTCTATTTCTACACTGTCTGACTCTATGAGAATAAGTTTTACTTAGTTTAAATAATTATCTTGAGATCCTTACATCTATGATTATATGAAACGGTGAAACTAGGACGTATAATTTAGATAGTTGGTATGTCATGTCATGGCCATTGAGGTCTGGTAACTTTGAAAGGCGTTTTCAATATATTCAAAGAATGAAAGAATGATGGAAAAGCTGTGGCTGTTTAGTCTGTCTTTTTCTTGCCAGCCTTCTGCATAAGCAACACATAAGAAGGAAGGTAGCATCAGGCAACAGCCCCCTCAGTACAGAATACATATTGTCCTGTGGCAACACATCAGGAGAGCGCATATGAATATGTGAAATGTCCTATGAAAGGAGGTAAGAGACCACAAACAGAAGATGATGCTGATCCCAGTAATATGATGCCAACACCTAACCAGAAGCCATCACCAGATCAGCCATACCCACTTTCTCTAGTCAATGGAGTCTTATATTCCTAGGATTTACTCCATCAAGCATTGGATATGCTCTTCAGAACTATTTTCTCTTCAGGTCCTTATCCAGTACCCTTTTGAAAGTTATGATTTGAACATGCTTCCACCATAGTCTCAGGCTATGCATACCAGATCATACGCAAACACTGCTTTTCAAAGTTTTTCTTTATGCTGCCTGTACTTATTTTGCCAATTTAGACCCTCAAGATTTTGAACATCTCTATCAAAACACTGTCTTCATTGTTTCCTTTCTACAGAGAACGTTCTCAGCTTCTCTATTTATCCATGTAACTGAAGTCCATCATCCCTGGAACCAACTGCCCAATACTTTTTGAACCTTTTCTAAAGCCTTCATTTCTTTCCTAATGTACAATGCCTGCAATACGCGAGCTGACCCAAATCAGTGTTTAACAAGGATTTCAATCATTCCTCGCTTCAGTGCACTGTGCCTTCAGTAAGAAGTCCAAGATCCCGTGCATTTGTTTGACCATCTTCTCAACCTTCAACGATTTATGCATGTGTACCACGGGTCTTTCTGTTTCTATACCTCTCGGAATCCATTTGCAAAGGTTTAGAGGGATATTGGCCAAACACAGGTGAATGGAACTAGTTTATTTTGGGGTATGGACAAATTGGACTGAAGGTTCTGTTTTTGTGCTGTATGACTGAATGACTCTATGATTCTATGGTATTGCCTCTCCTCATTCCTCATCCTGAAATGCATCACTTTCCTACTGCATTTTACCACATCTGCCATGTGTTCACTCACTCTTGAAGTCCATTACTACTCTCCTCAAAGGTCATAATAATTCTGAGTTTAGCATCATCTGCAAATTTTAAAATTGTGACCTGTGCAGTCAAGTCCAGGTTATTATTTATTAAGTAAAGCTGTGGTCCAAGTGCTGACTCCTAAGGAACTTCACTATGCATCCTTCTCACATCTGCAAAACAATCATCCACCACCACACTGTTCTCAGTCAACTTTGTATCCATGCTGCCTTTTATTTCATGAGTTTCAGTTTTATTCATTTGGGTTTTAAAGGCTCAGAACACTGTCCACTTCCCTACTTTCATTCTCATAGTGGGTACACCACTATGAATCATATTTTAATCATGATAAAACTCATCCGTACTAGAGCAGACAACATCCACAGGGACATTTAGGGAGGAATCAACTACTCTATGAAGCTTCCCCAAAGGAAAGACAAACCAGAACAGGCTTTATTTGGCCCTACTTAGGTCTCAAGGCCCATCTTACATGATGGTGGTCACCTTAGTTGCACATCTTTAGGAATGGTCAACCATCCCAAATATTTAAATGATCCTGTCTGATCAAACAGTAAAGAGATCGACTCAGTGAATAACAGCAACGGAAGTTTGACTCACTCCTCGCAACAGTTCAAAGGGCTCAAGGATGCCAGAAACTCATGCTTGAGCACGATTTTAGCATGGAACAGATTTGCAATTTGTAATTGAAGAAATCTTTCTCAAAATACCAAAAGTATAGAACTCAATAACTCCTAATGATGATAGCAGATGAATGCATTAAAATGAATTTTCTTCATCTGCAGTAAAAATGGTAGCTATCAAGCCCTTTATTTTGAGGCAGTAAATAAATCTGTTAGAGTAATAGAGTATTGCCATTCAAGTGTAGTGAATCTTTATCTATCATTATCCCCAAAAGCAATTTGCAGCTTCATATGTTATTAAATGTGTAGCACTTTGACACGTAATTCAAAAAGAAAAAAGCAGACTCACATATGCCCACTTCTACAACTCAGTTTTACCTTTGCATTTTCAATGAACCAGATTCACTCTTATCCACTCCTCAAAGATAGAGCTTTTCTTAAAATTTAAAATAATTATCACAGCAGATTCTTAACTCATAATTCCCATGTCTATCTCTGGACTGTTAGTTGGATTGGGGACAGGGTTGAAATGCTATAATGAGCAAGCTTGTTTTATATCTTTATATGTAAATTGTATCACTGTGTATGATTAAGACAGTTAAGTCCTGTAAAGTAATTTGGTTCACAAATTAACTTCATGTATTTAGGATCAGATAAACAATATTTGCATTTGTCACACGTAATGCATCTATAGAAGGTACCATGATAAATTTGAAAGGCAGTCAACTTCAAACAGTTAGAAAATAAAGTTCATAAGTTCATTAAAAAAGGGCAGAATTAGGCCCTTCGGCCCATCGAGTCTGCTTCCCCATTCAATCATGGCTGATATGCTCCTCACCCCCATTTTCCTGCCTTCTCCCCATAACCCATTACCAATTAAAAATCTGTCTAATTACTCCTTAAATTTACTCACTGTCACAGCATCCACCACATTTTGGGGTAGCAAATTCCACAGATTCACAACCCTTAGGGAGAAATAGTTTTACCTCAACTCTGTTTTAGATTTTCTATCCCTTATCCTAAGACTATGACCTCTTGTTCTAGAATGACCCACAAGAGAGAGCATCCACTCCACATCTAAGTTATCTATGCCTTTTACCATCTTGAATATCTCAATTTGATCTCCCCTCATTCTTCTAAATTCCAGCCAGTATAGGCCTAAGCTGTTCAAGCTTTCTACATACGACAAACCCCTAATCTCTGGGATCAATCTAGTGAACCTCCTCTGAACTGTCTCCAATGCCACCACATCCTTCCTCAAATAAGTTGACGGAAACTGTGCACAATACTCCAGGTGCGGTCTCACCAATGCCTGGTATAGTTGCAACAATACTTTTTTACCTTTCTATTCTATTCTTTTAGCTATAAAAGCCAACATTCCATTCATTTTCTTTATTATCTGCTGTACCTGCATGCTAGTTTTCTGTGATTCATGAACAAGGACACCCAGATCCCTCTGCACCAGACTACCCCGAAGTCTGTCCCATTTAGATAATAGGTCGCCTTCCCATTTTTCCAACCAAAATGCATGACCTCGCACTTATCCACATTAAACTCCATCTGCCACATTTTGGCCCACTCTCCTAACCTATCTATATCCATTTGTAAGGTTCTAATTTCCTCATTGCAATTTACCATCCGCCTATTTTTGTGTTGTCTGCAAATTTGTCTATAGACCCTTCTATCCGTGTATCCAAGCCGTTAATGTTGATTGAAAATTGCTGGGGTCCAAGGACTGAACCCTGTGGCACCCCACTAGTTACTTCTTGACATGCAGAAAATAACCCATTCATCCCAACTCTCTGTCTTCTGTCCATCAGCCAGTTACCTATCCAGGCTAATAAATTACCCTTAATCCCAAATGATACATCCTTGTGAATTAAACCTTCTGTGTGGCACCTTATCAAATGCCCTCCAGAAGTCCAGATATATTATATTTACAGGATCCCCTTTATCCAGTTTGCTTGTTACATCTTTGAAGAACTAAAGGATTTTCAAATGTTTGCTACCCGTTTCTTGTCAGAGTGGTGGCAGGGGTAACTTGGCCTTCAACTTCAGGCTTTCCTGTCAAAAGATTGTTGACCTGCAAACAGAAGATCAGATGCAAGTTGAGGGTCCTACACAAGATGCAGGACCCCAATTTCTATTTTCAGGAACAAATGGGTGATTTGTCGACTCTGACTACTGTCCACTTGTGCAGGATCCTTAAAGCAAGAACTGAGAGCCACTCAAAAAGAAAAGCCGAACAAACATTAATTTCCTGAACTTCCTGTTGCTCGCCACTTTAACACATCACCCTGTTCCCTGGCCAACGTATCTGTCTCAGGCTTGCTGCAGTGCTCCAGCAAAGCTCACTGCAAGCTGGAAGAACAGCACTTCATTTCATACTTGGGGACCCTGCAGCGTTCTGGACTCAATATTGATTTCACAGCTTTCGGGCTTGAATTCTCCCATTTTCTTACCCCAACCCCCACACACCAGGCCTTGTTATGACAGCATCTGCTACTACACACAACCATTTGTAAGACACTAACAGCCCCCATTAAGCTCTAAGGCTTGGTGTGGACTTGTTGGTCTGAAGGGCCGGTTTCCACAGTTTAAGGATTCTATGATTAGTAGCTATTCATCCTCCTAGCCAGATCGTTATCCACTCCTTTGCCTGTCCAACTGTTCTCCTCTCTCTTTGGGCTCTATCCCCATCTATCACTTACTACTTACACCACACCACCCCTCCCAGCCTTCTACCCTTATCTTCTGCATATAAACTGACACTTTCCTAGATATCGTCAGTTCTGAGGAAGGGTCACTTGACTTGAAACATTAACTCTGATTCCTCTTCACAGATGCTGCCAGACCTGCTGAGATTTTCCAGCAATTTCTGTTTTCATTTAAACAAACAGGAGGCTGGAAGAGCACAGCAAGCCAGGCAACATCTGGAGGAAAGGAGCAGTCAACGTTTCAGGTATTACCCTTCTTCAGGACTCGATTTTGTTTTGTTCTGCTAAAGAAAATAATTTCAGCACTTCCACTGTGTTCCAAAGTAGTAAGTGGATGCTTGAGGACACAATGTACTTTTCTTGCATTTGTAACCTCAACTTGAGCACCAGCAGTGTGAGTTAGCTGTCTAAAAACAAAATATTTGATTACCCTGTATGCTAGGGAATATCATGGGATTTTTAATTGCGGGACCATAGAATCTATACCTTCACAGAGGGCTTTTACTGATGGTAGGATTGCTGTTCCTTGCTTGGGAAACATATTGTAGTAGTGATCATGAAATACAGGATTATTGTAAACTCATCTAGTTCACTAATGTCTTTTAGGGAAGAAATCAGCAGACCCTTATCTAGTCTGACATTTTTGTGACTGTAAACCCATGTTAATGTAATTGATTCTGAATTTCCCTCTTAGATAAATAAGCAAGCTATTGTTGTCTCAAGAATATTAGGGACGGAAATAAATCAGTGATCCCTAAATCTTGCAAATGAATGAGTGGTAAAAACAATTACAATCCTATGGTCAGGAAGGCTGCAAAGAGAGAAAGGAAACTCCCCCCTCAAATAGGAAGAGACAAACAGAAAAAGGAGAGCACTCAGGATGAGGGGAGGTGAGGTACATGATTTGCCAGAGATGGATTCTTCAGGTCTTTCTTTGCAGCAGAAAGCCTCACATTTCTGTCAGTGTTGATAAATCTACTTATCCCATTATCACCAAAAATTACTTTAACAGTAATCCTAAGTAGTTAACTGCTTGGTGTAAACCAAATATATTGAAGCTATAGTATGCTGTACCCAAATTTGACTATTAGTTTTGAACTTTGTAACTATTTACGACATATTATTCTATTATATCTTGATCAATGATGCGCTGTAACCAACATAACAACAACTACTTATTTTACTTAGCACGTTTAATATGATAAAATATCCTGAGGCACTTCATAGAATCCCTACCATGTGAAAAGAGGCCAGTCAGCCCTTTGAGTCTGCACCAACCCTCTGAAGAGCATCCCACCCAGACCCTATCCCCTTTCCCTATCCCCATAACCCTGAATTTCCCATGGCTAACCCTCCAAGCCAACACATCCCAGGATATTATGGACAACTTGGCATAGCCAATCCATCTGACCGGCACATATTTGGACTGTGAGAGGATAATGGAGCATCTAGAGGAAACCCATGCAGAACTGAGGCTGGAGTCAAACCCAGGTCCCTGGTACTGTGAGGCAGCAGTGCTAACCACTGAGCCACCATGCCTCCCGTGCAGACGAGCATTTTTAAACAAATATTTAAGGGCAGTATGGTGGCTCAACAGTTACATGTTGACTACACAGGTCCTTTCATGGGCTCAGTGCTCTTGGTCATTGTGAACACCCACTTCAAATGGACGTGCATAGAGTTCATTCGTCAAACATGGAGACGACAACAGAAAAACTCTATGCATCTTTTGCAATGCACAAACTCCTGGAAGTGTTGGTCATAGAAAATGGGCCATCCATTTCCAGCAGGGAATTTGAGTAGTTCGTAAAGTCGAATAGTATTCATCATATAACGACAGCTCCATACCATCCATTATTCAAAGATCTGGCAGAAAGAACAGTCCACACGTTGAAGGTGGGTTTAAAGAAATAGCCTACAACTTCACTTGTTACCAAACTGTCCCAGTTCATATTTGATAATAGGGCTGCTCCTCATGGAACTACAGGGATAGCTCCAGCAGAGTTGCTAATGGGGAGAAGACACCACACCAGGTTAAATCTGATGTTCCCAAACTGGGGGTGAGGTTGAAATAGCATCAGGAAAGCCATCGCCAGAGACAGGACTCTGCTGAGCAAGACAGACAGTTTTCTTCAGGTGACGAAGTTTGGTATGGGAACCGCCGGAATGGCCCTTCATGGATAAGAGGCATGGTCGACGCAAAGTCAGTTCCTGTGACATCTAATGTTCCAGTAGGAGTGACAGCCCTGAACAAGCACGTGGATAGAATAAAAGCTGCAAACTCACAAATGATACAGGGGAGAAACATGCCTGGCTCCTTGATTGCCTTTCTGACTGTTTCAGAATCTGTGGGATCTCCTTTTCCATCAAGCTTTGAAGATACCTCAGAATCTGAGATGGAGATGGTGGATATCACTGCCTCAACACCTTTGCAGCCTAAAGAGGAGAATGAATTTCTTCCAAGATGCTCCAGGCACAAGGTGCAAGCTACAAGCTACTGCAGTTACTTGCTGCCCTTTTCAAAGGCAAAGTTGGAGGAACCCAAGCTGGTACTAAAATGCCTCAGGAGGAGCTATAGAATAAAGAACTGGCCTATGTCCTTGGACTCAGAACGGGAGGGATGTAGTGATTGTATCAAGGTCAACAATGAGGTGGACCTCATAGAGTATGAGTTCCCTGATTGGCGCTGTTAACTTGGTCCAAACAGGGAGCCCTGGATGACAGAAATAAACAGGAGTGTCATAGGGTCTGCTTGCTGTGAAAGCTGGCTCTGAGGAGGCTGGATCAGTGACAAGGACTTTCCACGCGTAAATAAACGGTGACTTGCTGATAGGATACTGACCTCTGTGGAGTTATTTCAGTGAACCTGTGGAATTCTGTACTACAGAGGGCTGTTGAGGCTCGGTCATTAAGAATATTCAATGCTACAATAGACATTTTTAATCAATAAGAGAATAAAGGGTTGAATGGAAATGGCAGGTAAGTGCAGTTGCCAATTGTCAGATCAGCCATGATCTCAGTGAATGGTGGAGAGGACGCAATGCAACAAACACTTTAGTTCTGCTCCTATTTCTAATGGTCTTATAGTCTAATACCTATATTCTGCCCATAATTAAGATGCTGGGTAATTGAACTTTTCAAGCCTGAATTAGACAGCTTTTTGATTAACAGGGATGTCAAAGGCTATAGAGGGATAGGGGGAGGAGCAAGCAGGAAAATGGATTTAAGGCCATAACCAGAGCAGCCAAGAATTTACTGAATAGTAGAACAGGCTTGAAGGGCCAAATGGCTGACACTTGCACTTATTTCTAAGTTCTAATTTGAAATTTGCTTTTGTTTGCCACTTTAATTCATTATCCCATTACCCTGAATTCAGTTTCCATTGTCATACAGACTTTCCAATGAAGCTCAATACAATATCGTCACTCTACTCACACACAATGCAATATCATCTGGCCTTAATATTGACTTCAACAAATTGGTATCTTCACCACAGCACCCACAGTTTTTCCTCTCTTCAATAAGTTTTAGTAAAGTGGTATCGGAGGTGAAGATTGCTTCTCAACACACCTTTGGTGAGATGGTCTGCAATCCCTGTGCTGACTTTCTACGTACCTTCTGGGCCTTAATAGCTTGCAAGATTTTTCATGGTTTTCATGTTTCTCCTCTTCAGATCAGCAATTCACATTTTCTGGGTCTTTGTCTTTAATTTGTATAATTTTATACACTATCATGCTATTCTCATTCTGTCAGCTAACCATTTTCTGTTCTAACCCTAATCACTTTGTAGTTAAATCTCATCTTTAGTTGATGAGTTTCCGCATCCACCTTCCTCTTGTTCTGTTTCATTGTTAAACCGTACTTCTTTAACATATTCCAATTCTGCTAAAGAGTTAAGCTGACAACTTTGCAACTTGTTACCACTTTGAAATGTTGTCTCTCAGTTGTTTTTCAGTTCTCCTGGTTATAGTTTAGATTTTCAGCAGATATAGCAGTATGAGTTTTGGCCCATAAAAGGTTCCAAAGTTCTTGACAGAAGCCTCATTTCTGTAGTGTCATTTTAAAATGATCACGAACTAATCACAACTAAAAGAATTTTTTTTGTCTACAATCACCATGATAGTTCCTATAATATATAACTTAGCATATTAAAAATAATTGACAATCCAAAAATAACAAATATACGAGTGAAGTTTGTTACTTTACACGCTTCAAGAAAGTACAGAGCTGCTCAAACAAGCCTTTGAGTATTTGTAACTTAAATTACAATCCTGGCTGAATATTACAATCCTGGCTGAATATCAATCTGAAACTAAAGTAGTCAGCAAGACAGGAAACAAGACCCTATTTTTAAAAAAAGTTTAGATATGGTATGACGCAGCTCTGTAGCCATCGGAACCTTAGTTGGGACTTAAACCAGAACTTTCAAGCCCAAGTGTAGAGACATTATCACTGCACCAGGGGACCTCTGGGGTTCAAGTTTAGTGAACTGCTCAGTCTTACAGCTCCTTCAACATGCTGGCCCCACCTGTTACACTTTTAATTTTTTTTCTTATATCCAGAAGTGCTCTTTCACACAACAGATTTTTTTTTTCCCATCACCAAATCATCCGGGGTATTTTTGTTCCCTCTATTTACTACCACCAGTAAATCGCCCATAATTCCAATTGAACTATTTACATACAAAACCCATTAACAGCAATGCAAACCATCAAAGGTGAGGCAGAGGGGAGGGGGCTAAATGAAATGGAGTTGGACTGTTAATCCTTTACATCTTCCCAGTCAATTAAGTAATCAATTAAACTCAATGACCTGACTAACTACATGTTACTTTAACATGGAATCTTTCCAGTACCAGGATGCAGTGTGTAACAGCTCAAAGAACTCAAACTAAATATGCACAAGTCAAAACAGAATGCATTAGAAATACACAGCAGGTCAGACAGCATCTGTACAGAGTGAAAGAGGATTAGTATTTCCGGTCAATGATCTTATTGGAACTGGAAATAATTATGAAAACAACTAAAGCAAGGATCCGTGATGGGCTGGAAAAGAGGAGAGATTAAATTTAAAAGAGATGAACGTGCAAAAGGCAGGTGTTTATAGTACAATAAAAGGAACAAATCATTTGTCTAGAGGAAGTGTTCATGGCTAACACAGAAATGTTACCAGAACCTAGAGTTAGAAAATCAAAACACAATAGCACAGTGTATGGTCTGAAATACTGATATCAATGTTGAATGCAGAAGGCTGTAAAGCATCTCACCAAAAGAGAAATTTTTCTTCTGTTGTTTTCCTCCCCCGCCTCTAAATGCCACTCCTGAAATCTCTGTGCCTTTGTTTTAAATCTGTTGCATTTCCAAACTAGTTTCAGTTCTGATAAAGGATCATTGACTTGAAATGTTAACTCTGTTTATTGTTCTACAGTCACTGCCAGTCCAGAATTTGTTTTTGTTTTTGGGGGAGTGGCACTGCTGTAAATTTTTCCTTCAGAGAGTGGTGAAGACCTGGTGAGCTGAAAAGCGCCTGTCTGTGCTCTAACTAATTTGTGTTTCTATTTCAGGTCCCTAATATCTCCAATATATTGTTTTTGTGAACATACAAAAGGTGAAGGTGGGTACAATTACAACATTTAAAAGGCATTTGGATGGGTACATGAATAGGAAGGATTTAGAGGGATATGGGCCAAATGCTGGCAAATGAGACTAGGTCAGATTGGGATGTCTGGTCAGCGTGGATGAGTTCGACCAAAGGGTCCATTTCCATGCTGTATGACTCTATGATTCCATATACAAGTATGTTTCCCGAAAATACCACATTTACCAGCAACAACCGTGGTAAGTCTGTACCAAATCTCAACTTTTCCTTCTAAATATGATTAATAACATTAATAATTAGTACAATTATATTCTACAAATAATTCACAACAGCACTAATAAGTGTATCCTCCCGGATCAGCTACCTGATTCCTCTGTGCTGCTGCTTGTGGTGAGTTGATAGGTGCAATTATAATCCATATGTATATGCCATGAAGGAGATAATATTACTTGGTTAAAAAGTACAATTTCCTCTTTATGGCTTAATACAGGGGATAGGTCTGTTTTAATTGTACTAGAGAAATTTACCATACCTCAGCCGGTTAGAAATTTTGGAATGTAGCAGCACCTGGTACAAGATGCAAGGGGATACTTGCAGATTGACAGAGTAAAGTACAGAATGTGAGCTCGAGTCAAAGATGGATTTCCTGTTATGTTACATTACTTTATTGCAACAATCTTGTTTCCCCTGGCTGTCTGGTCAGTGTATCAGTGCACAATGAGTTCCTATAAATAACACATATTTGGGCTACATGATCTGGCTCCAGCTTATAAAGTCGTTATTCTGACCAAAACTGCCACAGCCAAAATTATCAAGCTTTCGGAATAGGCTGAGGCCTTTGGATAAAAGATTCAGCGAAGGTTCAGTACAATTCACTGATGCATATAATCTTATTATTTTAAAAAAATCACATTCTTTTGAAATTCTTTTAGACATGTACATTTCCAATTGTTAAGAATTAAAGGATACTAATTTTGAGTGATTTGGTTGAGATCATGATTTGTTGTTGATGAAATAATTGTTTACATATAGTTATCTCATCATAAAATATTGTCGTGCTTGGGATGGGTTTTGTTGCCTTAAATGTTAACTTAGATAATTTTCATCGCAGAAGCTGATGCCAAAAGTGCCTCAGGAAGTAACAGTTGTAGACTGGAATATGGATTACGTTTTTTATTGACATGGATTATAAATAAGAAGTGACAATATAATTATGGAAAATGTACACTTACATTCATGATACCATGAGCTGATGAAAGTGAGAATAATTCATCAATTTACTGACATTTTGATATAAAGCTGCTGGTAGAATGGACGGTATCATAAGTTTGCAAAACAGAAATATAATCTTGACTTTCTTATATTAGATATCCCATATTCATTTTACTAGTCTGTCTCCTATGAATCCCAAGATATCTATGTATCTCATTCCATGTTCCCAGAAGAAACAGGCAGTAACCAAATGCGTAGTGCAGTCCCTTCCAGCATGACAAACTCCTTAGCAGTACACTGATTGTGATGTGAGGAGACTTCAGAGTGATTTACACATCAACACTACCCAGAAAGTAAATGTCTTCTGCTAAAGTTCATTATGTAATCAGGGGATACAAATACTGATTGGTATTTCAAAGTCATAATTTGTGAAGAGTTGTCTAGAGCTATAGACTTGACACAAAGTGTGGTGATGACTTCAGATGCTATTTTCAACCACTACAAGAAACTTATGCTATCAAATAGCACTTGTTGAGCGCTAACCAACTCATCGATGTACAGTTTGGGTCCTGTCAGGATGACTCAACTCAAGATGTTATTACAACTTTGTTCAACACAGGGTCATAAGAACTGATTTCAGGAGCTAAGTGACATCAAGGCCGTATCTAAACAAATGTGGCCTCAAGGAATCCAAAAAAAATGAAAGCCAATGGGATTGAGGGGAAATCTCTCCATAAGTTTGAGCTGTGCCTGGTTTAAAGCAAGAGAGCTATAATTGGTAGGGGCCAATCATCTCAGTTGTAAGACATTGCTGCAGAAATTATCATAGAATCCCTACAGTGTGGAAACAGGCCCTTTGGCCCAACAAGTCCACACTGAACCTCAGAGCATCCAACCCAGACCCACCTAACCTACACCTCCCTGAACACTATGGGCAATTTAGCATGACCAATCCACCTAACCTGCACATCTTTGGACTGTGGAAGGAAACCCACACAGACATGGGGAGAATATACAAACTCCACACAGACAGATGCCTGAGGCTGGAATTGAACCCAGGTCCCTGGCACTGTGAGGCAGCAGTGCTAACCACTGAGCCACCATGCCACCATACCACTTTTCTCCTTTTCCTAACCTGCTCTCATCTTTGATGGTCCATTTGGCTCTTAGCCAACTTTACACATAAATTAAACAATTGGCGAACATGGGTGATTTACTGATGGTAGTTAACAGATGGAAAAAATACCATGGGTGATCTAATAATGGAAGCAAAATATTCAGCTGTGTGTAAAAGTCGTTCTGGATATATTCAAAAAATTAGGACAGTATCCTCAGTTTGACCATCTTCACATATTTTGTCAATCAGTAAATCCCAAGCATCAATATTCAGGGGGTCATTACTGACCAGGAACTGAACTTAACCAAACGCATAAATACTGTGGATACGAGGACTGGTCACGGGCTGGGAATTTTGAAGTGAGTAATTCACCTCCTAACTCCCCAGAGCCTGTCCATCAGCTACATACCACCAGTCAGGATTGTGATGGAATACTGTCCACTTGTCTGGTTGAGTGCAGTTCCAACTACACTCAAAAACCTTAACATCAATCCGGCCACTTGTTCGGCACTCCAGACAATAACTTAAGCACTCATTCCCTCCACCACCTTTACCATTTACAAAATACACTGCGTGAACTTGTCAAACCCCTTTAAATTGTGTCTTCCAAACTGGTGACCCTAGTACCTTAAGGACAAAGTTAAAAGGTGTATATTACCGTCTGTAAGTTCCCCACCAAATCTCACACCACCTTAACTTGGAACTAAATGGTCATTGTTTCAGTATTACAGGATCAAAATCCTGGAGCTCCCTCCCAAACAGCATTGTGGATGTACCTTCATCATGCTGATTGTGATGGTACAAGAAAGCAGCTCCCTACCACCATCGCGAGACAGTTAGGAATGGGTTTGCCAGTGATGCACACATCCAAGGAATGAATAAAAAAAATTTAGAGATGCTTAGCTTTTGTTTTAAAAATGGAAGCTTCTTTAAAAATTAGGTATTATTAATTTGCACTTGTGACACCTAAATTGTGATTACTCTATCAAAAATCCTTTGTAAAAATAGCTAATCAATAAAACAAATATCATTTGGTTTATGGGCCATGGTAGATCGTAATTTATACCCTTGTTCTTTCATTCTTAATGTTTGTAATTGTGACGAGTAGTGCCATTTTCAGCACATGGAAAAGCAAAGTCTGTAAACTATATTTAATTCCAGAGAAGGCTTTGTTTGTTATCTGTGGCATTTCTCTAGTGTTTCTACAGAAATCCCTTGGGCAATGACATTCCCTTAATGGATCTAATGAAGCCAAATTTGGCATTAATTGAATAGAATTACGTGCATGTTTATGGGCAAAGGGTGGAAGAATGGCACTAGGTTATGATGTTTATTTGGAGGCCCCTGCCAGACAAGATGGGCTGAATGATCTACTTCTACAACATAACATTGTGGTAATGCTTTTCAAAAGTGGTGGGTCACTTCTGTGCAAAATGGGGAATGCTTAAAGTTATGGGGAAAGTACATTATTCGGGTTTTACTCTACAGAACTCTGCCTGATTCAAGTATTCACTTCCCTCCTTTCTAAGACAAAAAACTAACCATAAACATTGATAATACTGATTTCAGAAAATGGCAAGTTCTGTGCAGGGATGATGCTGTGAGATGTGGAACGCCTGAAGAACTCTTTCCAGAATGACCTGCAGAATTTAAACAGAGGGTAGCTTTACAGAATCAGAGTCACAGAAAGAAATGAAGACCATTTGATCCATCATGTGTGCACTAGCTCTCTGAGCATTTTAACTCAGCGCCAATCTCCTGCTTTTAACTCGCAACCCTACCCGTTTATTTCCTATATTAATAGTCATTCAGTGGTCTTATTTCTTGTTTCCTGAGACATTTCTGTCCACATTGACAGGCTGGAGGCCTCATGGGCCTGCTTCATAATAGAGTCATAGAGTCATAGAGATGTAAAGCATGGAAACAGACCCTTCGGTCCAACACGTCCATGCCGACCAGACGTCCTGGATAAATCTACTCCCATTTTCCAGCATTTGTTTAAATATTTTGGAAATAAACGAGATCATGGAGCACCCAATCATAGGGCATGGAGCTTGAACACAGGAGAGCATAGGACATAGAACAGTACAGCACAGTACAGGCCCCTCGGCCCATGATGTTGTGCCAACCTATTTTCCTATTAACATCAATCTACCATGCATACCCTACATTTTACTATCCTCCATGTGCCTATCCAAGAGTAACTTAAAAGTCTCTAAAGTATCTGACCCTACTACGACTGCCGGCAGCGCATTCCACACACCCACCACTCTCTGTGTGAATAACCTACCTCTGACATCTCCCCTATACCTTCCTCCAATCACCTTAAAATTATGACCCCTCGTAATAGTCATTTCCGCCCTGGGAAAAAGTCTCTGACTATCCACTCTATCTATGCCTCTCATCATCTTGTAAACCTCTATCAAGACACCTCTCATTCTTGATCATGGGAGAGTTCAGAATTATGGGAAAGGGGATGGGGGTGGTTGAATAATGGTCCAGGAGATCCAAATCGTGGTAGGGGACAGGCTATCCAATGATGGTCCAGTAGCTTCTGACTATAAGAGGCAAATACAGTGGTGGTCCCAATCACAGGACATGTTTTGATTGTTGTGTGGGCGAAAATCTTAGAACTGGAGCGTACGTAACGGCCTGTGGGAACTGGTCAGGTCATGGGATGTTAGTTCTTAGGACAATAGTTTTTGGGTCTGTTGGAAACTTGCCTTGTCTTGTTGTCCCAGTTTAGGGTGGCATTGCAGCTCAGTGGTTAGCACTGCTTCCTCATAGTGCCAGGAACGTGGGTTCAATTCCACCCTCCGGCAACTGTCTGTGATGTTTGCACATTCTCCCCGTGTCTGCGTGGGTTTCCTCCGGTTTCTTCCCACAGTCCAAAGATGTGCAGGTTAGGTGGGTTGGCCATGGGATGTATGGGGTTACCGGGATAGGGTAGAATGGGTGGGTCTGACTGTGACGCTCTTTGGAGGGTCAGTGTGGACTTGATGGCCCGAATGACCTGATTCCACACTGTAGGGATGCTATGATTATGGATCCAAACCCTCAGGAGAAGTGACGTACAAAAATGGTCCCTTATAAAGGTAGATTGAAGAAGTTGGGATGGTTCTTCTCAGAGAAAAGAAGGCCGAGAGGAGATTTGATAGAGATTTTCAAAAGCATAAATGGGGTGGATAGTGTAGATAGGGAGAATCTGTTCCTGCTGAAAAAGGTACAAGAATGAGAGGGCGTAGAATTATGGATGATGTGAGAAATAAAGAATTCACAAGGTAATTAGTTAGGGTATGGAATGCACTGCCTGGAAGTGTGGTGGAGGCAGGTTCAATTGAGGCATTCAAAAGGGCTTTGCACCATTATTTGGATAGAAATGGTGTGCAAGGGTGTGGGGAAAAGGTTGGGAATTGACCCGAGGTAATGATGCTCATTTGAAGACCCGGTGCAGGCATGATGGGCCGAAAGCCTCCCTCTGCACCATTATAATGTTGCGATTCTGTGATACTTGTCACTTTAAAGTTGCCTAATTTACTAAAACCTGGGAAACTCAGCCAAGTTTAAAACAAAACATTTGGTAAATTGAAGGTGCACAGCTTTGTTATGCAATTCAATTGACCAACTCCCTTCCTGTGAGCAGGTTGGTTCCTACCCAACCTGCAACACCTCTGCATGGAAGTGGGCTGGTTAGATTTCAGTTTGGTTCTTGTTCCAGCTTCTTATGCTTCTTAACTTGTGACATGACCAAAACCCCCTATTTTTGAAATTTAAGATTCGGACTGATGTTTCTTTTAAACTTTACTCTGTTATGACCTCATTTGTTATTGAAAACACAAATTAATGTCATCTTAATGGAGTTAGCATAGACAAAATAAAAAGCACAATAGGCTCAAAGACTCAAAAACTAAATAGGCAGCAGTGAAAATCTAAGATCTATTTATCTGAATGGATGGATGCAAATGCCTCTGGTCCTTGTGGTGCAAAGCCACTCTGTTCCTATTCATGACGAAGCAACTACATGAAAATCTCTTGATCTGAAACATTGCAGGAGAGGCTGCCGGTCAATACCAGGGGCAGTCAATGTCACATATAGTTGAGCAATAGTACAACACAGACACAGAGTTTTGTTCCAAAGAAATCAACAGAGCTAGACATAAAACCACCTCCCACACTATTTCATTTCACCTTGTTAACAAAACCTTTGATTTCTTTTTCCTAATTTAATCTGGTTTAATAGCTAGCTTAAATGCATCTGTGCTATTCACCTAGCTCAGCCACTCTGTCTTGATTGCAAATTCTATATAGGATCTCCCAGACCTGGACTTTGAAGGTAAGTACAGACTAGGAAGGGCATTAGGCTCTGTCATCCTGGCAGAGGCAATTTTAAACATTGCACATAACGGTACCTAACAGATTTCACTGGGCACTCTGTCGCAGTTTGAGAATTTATCTCAGGTTGCACAATTAAATAAAATAAAAACTGGCAAAGTGTATTGTATCAAGCAATTTTATTCAGAACAAGTTGCTGAAAAGCTTTGGCTCATGAGAACAATACTATTGTTTGGTAAAAGTGCCAGAGGAAAGGTGAGACTTCTGTTTTGCTCAGTGAGTTGTTGTGATGTAGTATACACTAGCTGTTGTGGTGGCAGAGACTGAATCAGTAGTAGTTTCTAAGGGGAGTTGGATACATAATTGAAAAGAAAACATTTGCAGGGACAGGGCAGAAGGGTAGATTTAATTGTATCATGGATTTGATACAGGGGTGAGGATTCTCCTGTGTGTGTGATGCTATCAATACTGCATTTTACTTATCTCTGCTGGATAGTGGAAGATGTGGAAATGGGTTTCAGAGGGCAAACAGATATTGAATATTTGCTATTTAATTCCCTTACAATTGTACCCCAGTGTTTGGTGCCAAATACTAGAAACTGCAGAATTCATGCAATCTTCACACTGGAGTCACAGGATAAAATAGCTCATTGTGGAGAAGTCATGCGCTGCTAACTGAGAAAGTAAGACAGAGTTTCATTGTGTTGAAGCCAATCCCTTTGCCCATTTTAGAGTCACTCATGCTCTTACCGCCAGGAAATTTCCCAGCTCACTTTGTAGAAGGTCCTTCAGTTCGCCCTTGTTGAGTTTGTACTTATCTCCCTCTTTTCCAGAATAATTGTGAAAGACGTGGATCAGTGAATCCATGGCACCCTCCAGCTGGGATGGCATCTTGACAGAGGTCTGAGGAATATGGTGCAAACAGAAACCAGCACATTACTACTGTGTAGCGCTGCCTGCCTCCTACATGTACTATGCAGCAACAGACATAAAAGCAATCAATTCTTTTTCATAGGGATGGTTTACAGAATTCAATTATCAGAAGAGTAAAACTGAGTAAAATGAAAGTCCAGCAATAATACAATAATCTTAGTGTATTCACCATAGGTACAAATATTAATATTAGTCTAAAATCCAATAAGCAGAGTACCTATAAATAATGAATGCACTGCCACTTAATGAGTTATTTCTACCAGAAAATTCCCAAAAAGAAAGTATCCTCATAAGTACATTAACCAAGTTGTAGTCATAATAACTGTGTAAACTAGGAAGGAAAATAAAGGAGAGATTACCTGCTGTAGGAAAGACAATCAGAACCAACCAAGTGATAGTGGACTGGAATGGAAGTCTTTCTCCTCCTGCAGGATTTATAGCTGAAAATATGATTTGAAACACACCTATTTAGTTGCATCAACCAATAATACCTGCAAGCCAGTTTCGACGGTTAAATACAGAAACACAAACAACAGTCCTCCCAAGATACTGAACTAAGTAAGTACTATGCCCTGATTAGTGCCGGATCATCAGTTTGCTGGATTCAAGGATGTCACCCATGAGGGTCACAAGCCTTAATTTCCTGTCTCTGTACAGTCAATGTGTTCAGTTGAGTTATTCACCAACAGTGATTCACCTGTACATTGTAAGTAAGTACCATAAAGGGCCTTTAACATAATGCTAAAAATCCTCTTTGCCCACTTATAACCCATACTATACATTGCCTCTAATCAAGTATAACACAATTTCTTCTCTCACCGACCACTAATTTACCAAACCAGCATTGATTGTATTAGGTTATTGGTGTTTGTTATTCTCCCACTATGTCCTGTAGCAGCTGTGGCAATCCCCTTGTTGGAAATATTTTTTCCTTCCTTTCTTTCTCTCTCTGGGAAATAGTATTCAAAGACATCACTTATTATACAACAACCTGTTCGTTAAACAATGTCTCCCATTTCCTCTCTCTAGTTCCCCTTCTACCTATGCTGCTGGACAATCCTATAGGCATTGTCTCAACGGGGTATGTTACTGGCCTAGTAATCCAAAGCCTGGACTAATAGTGGAGCTGAGTTGTGAGTTCATATTCCTACCAAAGCAGCTGGGGAATTTAAATTCAGATGATTAAATAAATGTGGAATAAAAAGCTTGTATCAGTGATGGTGACCACAAATTTATCGCTGGAAAAGTCGCATCTGGTTCACTTACGTCCTTTAGGGAAAGAAATTTGTCATATTTTCCCATTGTGGGTATATATTTGTTTCCAGACCCACAGCAATGCAACTGACTCTTAACTGCACTGTAAAATGAGAACAACTCAGTTGTGTTCAAAAAGATGATTAGGAATGGGCAATAAATGCCAGCCCTGTCAGAAATACAGTTTCCTGTGAAGGAACAAGAAAAAAATACAGCAGTAACCTATATACTGCCTTTAATGTAGTCAAACACCACAGTAATACACAATATTTGCTGAAATGTCTGCCATTGCTCATTTACTGTCCTTCCCCTTAGTCCGAGTTAACCCGTCCACTTTAGACATCTTTTTCGTTCCTCGGTAATTGTACTTATTTAAGTTGATGCCATTGGTTTGAGATCCAAGTTACTCTCCCTCAAACTGAATCTGAAATTCTACTATGCTGTGTCAACCCTAGATGATCCTTAACTACAAAATCTCTGACTAATTTTACCTCATAATACATAACAAGATCTAAAATAACCGGTTCCAGGGTAGATTATACAATGAACTACTCTGAGAAACAATCCTTGATTTACTCTACAAATTTGTCTTCCGTGTTATCCTTACTCATCTGATTTGTCCAGTTGATATGCAGATTAAAATCACCATTAAAAATTGTAATGCTCTTCTTTTATGTCCCCATTATTTCTTGATTTATACTTTGTCCTGTATTGAGGCTACACTTATTTCCCTTACTGTTCCTTATTTCTGTGCAAACTGATTCCACACCATACTCTATTGCACCTAAAACACTATTCACCATTGCATTGACAACACCCTTTATTAACAATGCTACACCACCACCTTTTTCTTTTTGCCTGTTTCACTGGAACATTGAATACACTTAAACAATGACTTCCTAGTCCTGGTCACCGTATAAACACAACTCCTCTAATAGTTATCAAATCATATTAATTTATTTCTGTTTGCACCGTTAATGCCTCTAATTTGTTAGAAATGCTGCATGCATTCAAAGCACCTGGACAGCGACCAAGCATCCTGCGAATGGAGCACATATCCCCTCTTGTCTACATCCTGCATTAAGACCATCAGTGTTGTATTGGTGAATTTCCAAGCTTCCCTCTGCAATACTCTGACATTTCTATGTATGTCCCAGGTCAAACAGACTTCTGGAACGACTTTAAGCACTTATCTAGATAAAATGAGTGTCCTTTTATGAGGTCCAAGCAGACTTTCTCTGGTTTTGACTAGTTTGAACTTGTATCAGCTTCTCACAATTTTGTAGCACCTGGTAGACAAAGTTTGTGCGTTGCCTAAATTGGAAGTGACAGGTGCTGACAAATTGTGCACTGTGATCCTTGCACCATTCCTTGAGTGCTATCAAATTCTGCGCTCCCTCAAATGTGCAAAGAGTGCTGATGCAGCTTCAAGTGCCAGAGCAGCTGGGCTACTTCCTGATTCTATTACAGTGCTAGCTAACTCTTCAACCTGTAGCTGCTCAAAAAAAAACATGGAGGTTATGGGCATCTGTAAAGAACTGTCCAATAGCAAACTAGCTAGTTAGCTCTTTGTGTAATATATGCAAAATGTATCTACTTTTGCCTTTTTGTATTTATTCATTTGTGGGATGTGGGCGTTGCTGGCTGGCCAGCATTAATTGCCCATCCCTAGTTGCCCTTGAGAAGGTGGTGCTGGTTAGCTGCCTTCTTGAAGCGCTGTAGTCCACCTGCTGTGAGTTGACCCACAATGTCATTAGGAAGAGAATTCCAGGATTTTGACCCAGCCACAGTGAAGGATGGTGAGTGGCGTGGAGGGGAACTTGAAGGTAGTGGTGTTCCCATATATCTGCTGCCCTTGTCCTTCTGGATGGACGTGCCACAGTATTCACAGCCTCTGACTTGCTCTTGTAGCCACTGCGTTGATGTGGTAAGTCCAGCTGAGCCTAGATTACATCTAAACTAAATTATTTCCAAAATGCTATTTATCATTTCTTGAAGTGATTTGTCAGAAAATGCAGGGTTGACAGGTAAAGCATTTTTCTCACTTCATATCCTCTCATCTTCCTGAACACTTTTTTATGATTATCACTCAATACCAAATCAAAGTTTGTGAAATATTCAGAGAATATTCATATGAATATTTTCACCTGGTAATTATGTCCTTCAGTATTATCACTTTATTGTGTTTGCTTTAGATGTGTTTTTTTAAAATTGAGATGTTAACTTATTTAAGATAGTAAATAGTGGAATTTGATACACGTGTTCCTGCAATAATATCACACAGTGTAATTTTCAGTCTAGGAAATATTTGATTTATGTGTAGGAGAGAATATGACGTGTATTTGTTATTACAAGCCAAATCCTCGAAGGGCTTCTGTTTTGGAACTATATACTTGAAGATATTCTGCTAAATCATACATACAGTAACTTATGCTGTCATAGCTCCCTCTGGTGCTGAAGGAAAGCATTTTGTTTCTGGCATGAATCAATCTTACAGATTTAATGTAACCTTGAAAATTGTTAAGAGCTATCCATGGATAAATTAACTCTTGGAACAAATCCAAGTCTCAATTGATTATCTACCTGACTAAGCAGTGCAGGCTACAAAAGCTAAAATTCCTGACTGAGGCAAATGTGCTTACTCCTCAGCATTCCACTTTACAAAGGCAAAATTTCATTGAAATCTTTAGATTATTTGTTGATATGAACATTTCACTTGTCTAGTTTTTATGTGGTTTGATGTATGGTGACTGTTTCGCACATTGCCTCAAATTTAGTCTAGAATAATAAATCTTTTTTCTATTAACAAGGACAACATGACACACGCTAAAACGCTTAACACAAAATTGTTTGAGGATTCCCGTATTACGCGAGGCACTTGATTAAGTACATTTTCAGAATGGATTGAATGGGCTATCAAAACATCCGGTGAAATATTCCTAGCCCTTGAGTGGTGTGGGCAATGTGAGAAATTTGGTAGAAGATAACAAAAATGGAAAAATAAGATCTTCAATGATGAGAAAAAAGTCTAATTTTCCCATTAAAGTTTCAATGGCTAGAGGAAAACCCAGCTGGTGAGTGGCAAGAAGCCTATTTCAATGCACTTGCGTCACACTATTAGCTCATCTCACCTGATTTATATGCAGACTGTGATTCTCCCAGTCACTGATGAGAAAGTAGATAGCTCCAGAACCCAGTGTGAGAGTTTGAGCAGTTATCTGGTGGATGAAGCTTGCTGGTTTCTTCACCGGTTCTCCATGTTTGCCTTAGCCCTAGTTGAAGGAAGGTGGACTGTGCCACTGATCATTACAGATTAATCCTTTAATCTCTGTGAAACAGAAGTGATCACAGATGAGCTTAAAATATCACTTGTGGTGACCAGTTCTCAAACACACTACAAAGATCTCATGCTGCACAATTGCTTGGTTCAATTTCCCTCTGTCAGTAAACTATGTAGAAATGTCAATTGCTCAGGAACACAGGTTTAAGGTAAAAGGGGGAAGCCAGAGGGTGGTTAATCTGTGGAACTCATTGCGCAGAGGGCTGTGGAAGCCAAGTGTATTTAAGACAAAGCTAGATAATTTCCTGATTAATAAGGGGATCGGGGTTATGAGGAGAAGACAGAAGAATGGGGTTGAGAAATGTATCGACAATGATCAAATGACAGCGCACACCTGACGGGTCAAATGGCCTAATTCTATTCCTTTATCTTATGATCTTATGGAAAGTTTAAAGGAGATGTAAGAGGTAATTGTTTTACATAGAGGTGGTAAAAGCAGATACAACAGCAACATTTAAGAGATAACACAGTGTGGAGCTGGAGGAACACAACAGGTCAGACAGCATCAGAGGAGCAGAAAAGTTGAAAAGAAGAATTTCTGGAGAAGGGTCCCAACCTGAAACGTCAACTTTCCTGCTCCTGACAAAATTTTACAAGAGCCAATCAAATCCTGCCATCAGGAGCAAAAACATGTCCTGACGCCATGCAGGTGGACAGTCAGGGCTTGAGAGTGATTTGACCAGCAGAGGCCAATTAAACAGCTGCACTGTTGTTTGATGGTACCTGCCCCTCAGAGCTCAAGCCTCAATGAGAGAGTGAGCAGCCCGGCAGTGCCTTCAATAAAGTGGCTGTACCACCTAAAGATAAGTAGGAAAGTGAGTTGTGAAGCGAATATAAGGAGCCCACAAAGGGATATAGACAGGTAAAGTGAGTGGATAAAGTTCTGGAGAATGGGTTACAATGAAGTAAAGAGAGAAATTGTCCATTTTGGCAGAAATAATAAAAAGAAAACATATTATCTAAATAGTGAGAGGTTGCAGTGCTCTGAGGTGTAGAGAGATCTGGGTATCCTATTGCATGAATCGCTGAAGGTTCGTATGCAAGTACAGCAAGTAATCAGGAAAGCTAATAGAAAGTTATGTTTAGAGATAATGGGTACTGCAGATGCTGGAGAATCCGAGATAACAAGGTGTGGACCTGGATGAACACAGCAGGCCAAGCAGCATCATAGGAGCAGGAAAGGCCCGAAACGTCAAGCTTTCCTGCTCCTATGATGCTGCTTGGCCTGCTGTGTTCATCCAGCTCCACAGAAAGTTATGTTTAACTCTGAGGAAATTAAATGCAAGAGTATGAAGGTTATTTTTCAGTCATACAGGGCAATTGGTGAGATCACATTTGGAGTACTGTGTACAATACCTATCGTTGTATTTATGGAAGGATGTTAATGGATTAGAAGCAGCTCAGAGGTTTACAGGGCTAATTCCTGGAATGAGTGGATTGCCATATGAGGAAAGGCTATACAAGCTACGCCTGTACCCTCTGGAGTTTAAGTGAGCCAGACGTGACTTCATTGAAACATGCAAGACCCTGAGGGAACTTGACTGAGTGGATGTGGAAAGTATGTTTTCGCTTGTCGGACAATCTAGAACAAAGGATCACAGTTTGAAAATAAGGACCACCCATTTAAAACAAAGAAGGGGAATCATTTTTATTCTCTCTGAGAGTTGTGATTCTCTGGAACTCTCTTCCTCAAAAGACATTGGATGCGGAATCTTTAAATATTTTTAAGGCAAGAGTTAGACAGACCCTCAATTACCTAGAGGATGGAAGATTATCAGAGATATGTAGGAATGTAGTGATAGGTTAAAATCAGATCGATCATGACCTTATTGAATGGCAGAGTAGGCTTAACGTGTTGAGTGGCCTGCTTTTGTTTGTATGATTGTATGTTTGTACACTGAGGATACAGGGAGAAGGAGAAGATGCTGCCATGTTTGAGTTGCCTCATAGGATATGAAAGAATATTATTGAGGCATTGGTGCTGGTTAGGCAGACCATAAGACCATAGGACCATAAGACATCGGAGTGGAAGTAAGGCCATTCGGCCCATCAAGTCCACTCCGTCATTTAATCATGGCTGATGGGCTTTTCAACTCCACTTACCAGCACTCTCCCCATAGCCCTTGATTCCTTGCGAGATCAAGAATTTATCAATCTCTGCCTTGAAGACATTCAACGTCCCGGCCTCCACTGCGCTCCGTGGCAATGAATTCCACAGGCCCACCACTCTCTGGCTGAAGAAATGTCTCCTCATTTCCGTTCTAAATTGACCCCCTCTAATTCTAAGGCTGTGCCCACGGGTCCTAGTATCCCCACCTAACGGAAACTACTTATGGTCTTATGGTCTGCCTAACCAGACCTCGGTGAGCAGATGGGTAAACCCTTCAGTAGTGATGTCAGAGATGCAAGGGGAGGTCATTGTGTTAGTGGGCCTAATATTGGACCATGCTATCGTCAAAGAGGAGAACCCCTTTCCCTTGAAAAGCTTCTTGAAGGCTGAAGGAGCTTGTTCCAATGAGAGAAAGTTTTTGGAGGGAACATAAAGTGGCTGCTAATTGGTTACTTGACTGGAGTAATTGACATTCTGGCTCCAAATGTTTGGCAGATGTGCGCAGCCATTCCCGCTTCTGGAAACATCCCCATGTCAGCGGATAGACATTGGCTATCTCTCTTGATACCATCCACCATTATTTGATGTGGTTTTCCACTTCCCAATTAATCTCCAGGAGACTAGTAAAATTCTGGCCTTGGAGTATTGGCTGCATTTGGGCTACCCTTATCTATGGAAAGATATATTTGCTATCATATTCTAGTCAGTAGTTCACTGCCACTAATCCTCCATTCTCTATGTTGAATCTAGGGCCTGTCTAATTACCTATGGAAGAGGATAGATCACTAGTGAGTCTGAACAGAAGAGGCACTTACTTTACATAACAAGGTAGTTAGTGATAGCAATAGGTATAGTTCACGTTAGCTTAAGAGCATAAATAGTTAATAGTAGCAAGAGCAGAACACATCTGCTTTTCTCGAGAACTCATGTGGTTCTCAACTGCCTCCATTGTCAGATTGGGGTAGAGCTTAATTCAACATCAATATTAACTTCTACAGAACTGTTACTTTTTACAACAATGGTCATGAAGGGAGTACAATGAAGGTTCACCAAACTCGTTCCTAAAACAGACAGAATTTCCTCTGAGGGAAGATTAAATAGACTTGGCCTTTATTCCCTGGGGTTTGAAGATTGGGAGGTGATTTCATGTAAACATACAATATTCTTACAGGGATAGACAGTAAATGCAGTGAAAATGATTCCTTTGTCTGAGAGGGTGGTCTAGAACCAGGTGACACAGGCTCAGAATAAAGGGAAGATCACTCAGGACTGAAATGAAGAGACATTTCTTCACTCAGAGGGTAGTGCATCTTTAGAATTACTTGTTCTGCAGAGCTGTGCAGGCTCAGTTATAGTTTGTTGACGTTGGCTCATTCAGTACATTCAAGGCTGCAATAGACAAATTTTAATCAGCAATGGTACCGAGGGTTACGGGGTTGAAATAAGGTTTTTCTGTCAAACAGCAACTATGTGGTTAAAATAACTCTCAGACATTAAACTTACAAAGTGAAAAAGCAGCTAAGCAGCCTATTGGAAAAGTGTGAGGCACACAAGTTGTCCCAGTAAACAATATC
Organism: Ginglymostoma cirratum; assembly: GCA_024137785.1. Classification (NCBI taxonomy): domain Eukaryota; kingdom Metazoa; phylum Chordata; class Chondrichthyes; order Orectolobiformes; family Ginglymostomatidae; genus Ginglymostoma; species Ginglymostoma cirratum. The sequence goes on from JAHRHZ010000012.1 coordinate 27,290,899, forward strand.
ACAAAGCCAATAACAATATCCTTGGGACATCTTGCTAAATGACTAGTTCTCGGCACTCACTTTGATCCTACAACTCTGTTCTGGACAAACACTCAGTGATGATATTACATCTGCAACTGAACACATTACTTTCCATCAAAGCGAGATATCCCTGGTCTCCAAGTCGATCTATATGCAAAAGAGTTTAGCTCCTTCTGTGACAGGTGTGAATTGATGTTGACTGGGGCTATTTGTGGCAATGACCTCCATCATTTTTTATTTAGATTCCACGATGATAGTTATCCTGTGTTATGTTGTCTCAAATTCCAATCCTTTTTTAATAGTATCAGTCCTGTTTCAAGTGACACTGTGGTTGTCGAACAGTATATATAAGCTGCTCAAATCTTTGTTTCGTTGATGAGGTCACCTGGCTTATAAGTCGAGAGTATCGACTTATTGATGTAAAACAAAGGCTGCTAGATGTAGTGATTATACTGAGGTCAGCCACGCAGACTTCATAGAATATGAGTTCCCTGATTGGGGTTGATAATCTGGTCCAATCAGGGAGCCTTGGCTGACAGGTAAGAACAAGAAGTCAGGTATCCTGTTCACACTGTGAGCTGGCTCTGAGGGAGCTAGATCAGTGTCAAGGACTCTCCACATGGAAATAAAGGGTGACTTGGTGATGGGAATAACAGCCTCTGTGGAGTTATTTCAGTAGGCATTTGAATGAAATATTTTGTGTTGAATATTAATTAAAAGTACTCCACAACCGGAAAAGACAGGTAAGTGGAGTTGAAGATCCTCAAATCACCATTATTCCATTGTACAGCAGAGCAGACTCAATGGGTTTAATTCCTTATTTCTGTTCCTATGTCACATGATCTTCTGGTCCACCGAATAGTGACAGGGGAACTGTCAGCAACTAAAAACAAAGTTTTTTTTATCCATAACCAATGTCTGGACACTATCACCTCAAGTCATCTCGTGTGAGAGAACAAACCAATAATGGCTTCAAAAAAAAATTAAACGTGCTGGAAATATTTCCCAGGCCAGGCAGCAGCAGTGAAGATATAAACAGGATTGAACAGCAGAATGTTGCTGGGTTCTTTGAGGCAGGTTTTGGAACTAGTTGAATTCGAATTAATATCAGGTTGGGATTCAGATTGACTGCTGCCCTCTGCTGGCTTTCTCTGCTGGAGTAGTGAAATCAAAGATGGAATCCATTCGATCTCTGAAGCTCCAGACCGTAGTGAGTGTAGAAAAGAACTGAATTCTGAATATTCCAATCAAATGTGCTACATCTGCTTCTTGTCATTTATACAAATAATTCGTATGTGAATATAGGAGAAATGTAAGTTTGCAGATGACACCGAAATTAGTGGTGTAGTGGACATCAAATAATGTTATCTCAGAGTACAACAGGATCTTGATCAGATGGGCCAATGGCTGAGGAGTTTAATTTGTGCTGCATTTTGGTAAGGCAAATCAGGGCAGGACTTATACACTTAACGGTAAGTCCCTGGGAAGTGTTGCCAAACAAAGAGACCTTGGGGTGCAGATTCATAGTTCTTTGAAGGTGGAGTCGCAGGAAGATAGGATAGTGAAGAAGCATTGCCTTTATTGGTCAGTGCATTGAGCATAGGAGTTAGGATGTCATATTGTGGCTGTATAGGACATTGGTTAGGCCACTTTTGGAATACTGCATTCAAGTCTGGCTTCCTGCTATAGGAAAGATGTTGTTAAACTCGAAAGGGTTCAAAAAAAGATTTACAAGGATGTTGCTGGGATTGGAGAGTTATTTTATAGGGAGAGGCTGAATAGGCCAGGGCTATTGTCCCTGGAACGTCAGAGGCTGAAGGGTGACTTTATAGAGGTTTATAAAATTGTGAGGGGCATGGATAGTGTGAATAGCCGAGGTCTTTTTTTCCAGGGTAGGGGATTCCAAAATTACAGGGCATGAGTTTAAGTTGACAGGGAAAATATTTAAGAGGGACCTAAGGGGTAACTTTTTCATGCAAAGGATGTTGCATACATGGAATGAACTGCCTGAGGAAGTGATGGTGGGTACAATTACAACCTTTAAAAGGCATCTGGATGGGTACATGAATAGGAAGAGTTTAGAGGGATATATGCCAAATGCCGGCGAATGGAACTAGATTAATTTCGAATATCTGGTTGGCTTGTACAAGTTGGACTGAAGGGTCTGTTTCCATGCTGTACAACTCTATAACTCTATGACTTACTATAATCAGCATTTTTCTCTATTGTGTTTGTTCCTAATTTCCTAGCACCACGTCATTGGTTATTGACAGTGGCGATATCATTGGAAGAATGCAGCAAGACCCATATCTGAGGCACCACGGATGGTGTAAGTGTACAGAATGGGAGGAAGAAGAGTGGAAGGGCAGTAGTGATAAGGTTTCCACTAGTTATTGAGAGATGTTTCATAGAATTGTTATCATGGGGGTCTTTAACTACCTGTATATAGATTGTATTGCAACAGCGAGGGACAAGTGTTCCTTGGTAGTGTTGAGGAGAATTTCTAACAGCAGTATGTATCCATGCAAAAGGAAAGGAGATGCTTCTAGCCCTGGGTCTCCATCCGGTAGGCCAAGTCAATTAAGTAACAGCAGGGAAACATTTAGGGAACAGTATCACGCAGAGGAAAATGACATTGGTAAATCCAGAGAAAGAATAATGAACTGGCAGATACCATCTTCTGTAGGACGAGAACAGAACTGGCCTTATATACTGGAAGCAAAGATCGGAGGGAAAAATAGTAGCTGACTAATGGGTACCTTCAAACAGGAGATGGTTCAGGCATAGCCAAAGTACATTCCCTCAAAAGGGAAAGGTGCCACAAAGAAATGCAGAGTTCCCTGCATGATAATGGAGACGGAAATTAAGTTAAACAAGGGTGTGCATGCTTATGACAGATGTCAGATGATAAATACAATTGAGAACCAAGCAGAGTACAGAAGGCAAAGTCACCGTAGTCCTACTGGACCAATAGGCTACTCTCTCATTAGAAACAGATGACTGATGGTGGTTTAACCTGAGCGTCACCATGTCTCTGGCTAGAGGAGAGGTTGAGAAGGAGATTCCCTTATGATAACCTCGACTGATGTGGGAATCAAATCCACACTGTTGGTATCACTCTGCATCACAAACAGGCTGTCCAGGAAACTGAGCTAGGGAAGTGGACAAACAAATATGAGAAGCAAAAAGGGATTATGAAAAAAATTACTGAGATAATACTAAGATGAAGAGAAATCCCAAAGTCCCATAAGCACATTGTTAGTAAAAGGGTGGTAAAGGAGTAGAACTGAGTAGGGACCAAGAGGGGATATATGGGAAAGAGGGATAAATGAGGTGCTAAATGAATAGAGATAGTAGGAACTGCAGATGCTGGAGAATCCGAGATAACAAGGTGTACAGCAGGCCAAGCAGCATCATAGGAGCAGGAAAGCTTGACGTTTCAGTGCTTCTGTCTTTACCTACGAGTCCAACGTTGTCCAGACCATTGTGCAAGGCACAATTTCAAAGTTTCTGGATGACACAAAACTTGGGAGAATTGTAAACTAAGGACAATATAAGGTTGAAAAGGACATTGACAAGTTGGTGGAGTGGGCAGATAGGTGGTAGATGAAATTCAATATGATAAGATGAGGTGATACACTTTGGCACAACGAAAATGGAGAGGCAGTATAAAATAAATGGTACTTTTCCAGAGCAGGGAGATCTGCAAGTAGACATGTCATTCAAGATAGCAAGACAGGTAGATAAATTCTACAATATTCAAGGCTTCATTAATAGTGGCTTAGAATGCAAGGGCAGGGAAGATATGATGAACTTATATAGAACATTGGTTAGACCCGAGCTAAAGTATTGTGCGCAGTTCTGGGTGACACATCATAGGAAGGATGTGAATAAATTGGACAGAGTGCAAATGAGATTTACAAAAATGGTTCCAGGGATAAGACACGTCAATTACAAGGAAAGCTTGGAGAAATTAGGTAGTTATCAACTCCTTTGTCTATCCAACTGCTCTTCTCTCCCTTTGGGCTCTATCCCCACCTATTGTTTACACCCTATCCCTTCCCTCTCCCTATCTTCTGTATATAAACCGATATTTTCCTAGCTACCATCAGTTCAGAGGAAGGGTCAATGGACCCAAAACATTAACTCTGATTTTTTTTTCTTCACAGATGCTGCCAGACCTGCTGAACTTTTCCAGCAATTTCTGTTTTTGTTGGAGAAGTTAGGACTGTTTACCTTGGACAGGAGAAGTCTAAGAATAGATTTAATAGAAGATTTCAAAATCATGAGGGGTCTAGACGGAGTAAATAGGGAGAAATGGTTCCCATTCATGAACGATTAAAATGGCAGTGCACAGTTTAGAAGTGTTTTGACAAAAGAAGCAAATATAAGGTGAGAATAAACTTGTTCACATAGCAAGTAGTCAAGGTCTGGAATGCACTGCCTGTTCATTTGGTGGAGGCAGGTTCAACCAAGGCATTCAACAGGACATTGGATGATTATCTAAATGGAAACAATATTTAGGATGATGCAGAAAAGGAAAGAGATTGGCACTAAGTTAAAATGCTCAGAGAGCTGGTGCAGATGCAATGGCTTTCTTTTGCTAATGAATGATTGTGTAATCCTGTACAGAGAAGCTATCCTGTAGAACTCTCGGCCAACATCCATACCAGAAATAAGGTGCCAATGGCCCACACAACACTGGCGAGCAGATGGCTCACAACGCATTGGCCAGCAGAGGGTACATAAAATAGCTGACCTGCAGACGGCCCATACTACAGCTGACCAGCACATTGCCCAAGCCACAACAACCAGCAGATAGCACATATCACACTGACAAACAGGTGGCACAGATCATGCTGACCAGCAGATAGCACATACCACACTGGTCCAATGACCTGGTTGATGTTTTATCCAGGTGTGGCCAGGTCACACTGCACACAGCTTCTAATATTTCCAGCCAGGTGTGGGTGCTATAATTATACATATTCCACCTCAAAGCCAACCTTCTCTGTGCTGTGCAATATGAAGTGTATTCCTAGATGTTATGTTTTTTCCCAATCCAATGCTCCTCCCTTGTAAAAATAAAGTTAAAAGTAGTATATCATAGAACTCTCAATGTCTCACGCTTTAAATTTTATAACTTTTGAACAAATTTATGAGGTTCAGTCAGAATTTCAAAGCAAAAGGGTTTATGTAAATAGGAGCATATGGTACAGAGGGATAAGTTAAAGTCACTCTGTGCCCTAATTTCTACTGCGATGTTAGGTAAAATCATTCCAGAAAGTCAAAGGATACATGGAGTGCTTTCATCAGATGAGAGGAGAAATAGGAAAGGCAATAGAAATGTAATGTTCTGCTTGGAAAAGTGATGGTGACAGGTTTAATTGAGGCATTCAAGGGGAATGGATGATGGTTTGGGTAGAAATAGTGTGCAGTATTATGGGGAAAAAGCAGGAGATTTGTACGAGGTAATAATTCTCATTTGCAGAGCTGGTTCTGTTCCTATTAGATTCAATGATCTTCTGCATTGTAACAATTCTGTGATTCTATAAAGTGACCTGAGATTGTGGGACTTTTTCCCACAGCAGCAGAGCAGGCTGAGGAGATTTTAATACAGATTTTATTCATAATGGAAAAATTTTGAGTGAATAAAGAAACTTTATTTCCTCTGATTGGAGTGTCAGTGGAAAGAAGATATTTTCAAATTGTTTTTAAGGCCATGAGGAAAGGGCTATGAGGTATTTTGTGATTGCCAGTTGTTGGAGTGTAGAATGCTTCACTGTAAGGGACATCTCAGAAGTGGTGCTTTTGAGTGAAAGGAGGATGATAATGGTATTGGATTCTGTTCTAGCAGGTCAGGACAGCTATACTCTTCCGAAATTCATTACAACTCACTGCCATGAATTGCTGTTAATCTCTCACTCACAGGATTCCTGGCAGTATTCCCACTGCCAAGATGAGGCTGCCAGAATGAAGAGGAGAATATTTTTGACAGTGTAATGAGGACACTATTGCAGAACCCGAAGAAGTGGCAAATGAGACAAAAGGTTTGGGGGTAGGCATGTGGAAGAGATAAATATTATTGCTTGTCTCCTCCAATTGGTCCTCACATACATCACCACTATGGTCTGCTGCCTGCTGGTGCCTTCTGCCAGGAAGGGTAACCTTGGGGAGCAGTAAGGAGTGAGGGGGTTAGCTCTAGTAGAGCCCAGTGCCCAATTGTCCCATCATTCTCGTCCATGGTTCTGCCCAACTTCTGGTGGGACTGTGGAAGAAAATTTGGGCTGTGATCTTTGGGAACCCACAGGTCTATATGGAGAATGTGAAGCAATAACATTAGTTTTGGATTACTCTGGCAAGAGCTGGAACCAGTAGAATGGTCTCCTTCTCTGCTATGAAATGCTATGATTCTAGAAAGACTTGATATGGTACTTTTCCATTGAGTACAAAATAGGGAATAGAATAACAATGACATTGTGGTTAAGATGAAAATAAAGACAGCCTATTGCAACTTTTTGCAACAACAAATTAATAAAATAATTATAATATCTGTGCTTGAATTCATGAACCAGAATACTATCTGACACCTTTTCTAAAAATAGCAATATGTAAAAGAAAATCTAGCATTTGCTGTCTAACATTTAATTTAATAAGTTTAGTAAGATATCTAGGCAGACCTTGTGTAATGTGTTCTGTCTACTTATCAAGCAGCACAAGTTCTAATTCATATTTACACATCTTTGTACTGAACAGATATACGTATGTCCTCGTTATGCTTCAACCTACTTTTACCTAATTGCTTCACCTCATGCTTCAGTCATCGCAAGAAGATAAGACATTTGAGACTGTCAAGGATCAGTGCACAAAGCCTACTCAATCAGTCAGTGCATGACTACGATCACAGAATTGTAGTGATCCCAGAGTGCAGAAGGAGTCCATTCAGCTCATCATGCTTGCACCATTTAATATATATAAATTCTGGCACCATCCACCATCAGAACAGCTATTTGGTGAAGCACTATTCAATATTTTTCCTCTTAAGTGACAAAAAATTAGCAATTGACTGGTTTGCCAAGAGAATCAGAAAACCATCTCAAACCAATGAGTTGGAATGTTCTTTGATCTCATCTGCTTTGAGCAAGATATAAAATAAAACTAGGAGTGGATAAAAGTTTTTTACAGAAGAAAGGAAGTGCAGAGGTCAGTTGGTCTTTGTTAAAGCTTTAGTCATAGAAACAGATGTACGGTAGTCCTCTCATCCTTCAAATCCTTTCCAACATTTGATCAGATCATGGCTGATCTGTACTTTGGGCTGATGAAGCTAGAAATTCTAGAGGAAAAATTAGAAGATAGATTGGTTTAGTAAGATGTAGAGAAGTTTGGTAAATCCTTTCATAGTGCTTATATTGCAAATTTGGTTCACTGAACCAATTGTTTGATCCACACACCAAAGTGATCTTTATTTGCTCAAATGCAAGAATCAATCCAAGCGTTAAAGTAATAGTTTATGAAAATAAAAGAATTGAAATACCCCAATATCTTAACACTGCTACACTGCTGGACCTTATGGTATCTTCCCTCCTGGTCTCTTTGCTCACCTCTGTTTCTGTAGCCTGACCAGTATTTGAATTGCCTGCATGTTTTGTGGGTGCCCAGCCCAATCTTTGCTGTACTAGGCTCACAACCATTATTACATCTTTCCCCCACTCCAGTCATGATCCAATAAAGATAAAAAAAAGGCTCATTATAGGAAGTTCCATTCCTACTTGCAACATTCTGACATAAATGATTATATCGATGGCATAGACAATGAAAAATTGGCAGCACTATTGGCAAATTCACATCCTAACAGATTCCACTTTTTTGGCTGGCAGCATTTTCTATAACATTATGTCCCTTCATGTTAAAACCATTGTTGTTCTCTAATTCTGGGCTCTACATTTTTAAGAGCCTTTTAGGGTTCTCTGGTTGGATGGTTTAATTTATGGTTTTGGTTATCTCAGTTGGTTGGATGGTTGGTTTATGATGCAGAATGAGGCCAACAAGGTAGGTTCAACTCCCACACCAGCTGAGGTTACCATGAAGGACTCCTCTTCGCAAACTCTCCTCTTGCTATAGGTGTGGTGACCCTTAGGATAAACAACCTCTAATCAGAGGGCGGCTCTACAATCCAGTAGGACTATGGCAAGTTGACTTTATTTACTTTGATTGAACTTGATCATTCCTGTTCACGTGTTCCCCCTTTTAATCTCATTTTTAACCATTCATCTGCACCTGCAGCAATTTAGTCAAAAGCAGGTTATTTCATAGAACAGCAGCTCCAACTGGAACTTCAGCTGTGTAAACCTTTTGATGGCAGATACCATGTAGCATGGCTTTCCTCAACAAAATAAGTACAAGAATGATGGTATCTGTGCTTAAATTTATGAATCAGATTGCGGTCTGACCTACAGATTCCCCAAATCACAGTGACCAGCACATTGCCCAGACCACACTGACCAGCAGATGGCACATACCACACTTACCTACAGATGGCCAATACTGTTCTGACCAGCAGATGGCACATATCATATTGACCAGCAGATGGCCAATACTGCAATGACCAGCAGATGACAGTTTTGGTTTAGCAGTGTGATTGGAATTTCATATTTTAGATGACATAAATAACATAGAACAGTACAGCACAGCATAGAAACATGCCCTTTGGCCCAACATGTTTGTGTTGACCATGATGCTATTCTAAACTAATCCTAAATGTCTGCACATGGTTTGTGTCTCTCTATTCTCTGCCTGTTCATGTGTCTGTCTAAGTGCCTCTCAAACTTTGCTACTGTATCTGCTACTATCACTTCCCCTGACAGTTCATTCCAGGCACCCACCATCCTCTATGTAAAAGGTTTGCATTGCACATCTCCTTTAAATTTTCCTCCCTCACCTTAAACCTATGCCCCTCGTCTTTTACATTTCCACCCTGGGGATAAAGGCATCAAATAGTCATCCAATCAATGCCTCTCATAATTTTATATGCTTCTATCAGGTCACCTCAGTTTCTGACACTCTATAGAAAACAATCCAAGTTTGTCCAACCTCTCCTTATAGCTAATACACTCCACTCCAGGCAACCTCTTTGTAAACCTCCTGAGTTTGAATGAAGAGTTACCGGACTTGAAACATTAACTCTGCTTTCTTCCCACAGATGCTGCCAGACCTGTTGAGTTTCTCCAGCAATTTCTGTTTTTTGTTTCAAACCTGCTGGCAAACCTTTTTCACCCTCTCCAAAGCCTCTACATCCTTCTGGTAATTTGGTGACCGAAACTTTGTGCAATATTCCAAATGTGGTCTAACTAAAGTTCTACACAGCTGCAACATGACTTGCCAGTTTTTATATTCTATGCCCTGACTGATGAAGACAATCATGCCGTTTACCTTCTTTAACACTTATCCACTTGTTACTTTCAGGGAGCTATGGACTTATACTTGTAATATCTCTGTACATCAATCCTCCTAAGTGTCCTGTTATTTACTGTACAGTTCCCTCTTACATTTGATCTCCCAAAACACATGCTTCACACTTGTCTGGATTAAATTCCATCTGCCATTTCTCTGTCCAGCTTTCCTATTGATCCATAGATAGTCACAGAATCCCTGAAATGCTGAAAATGGCCATTTGCCCCATGGAGTCTGCACTAATCTTCCTAAGAGCATCCCTTCCAAAACTTATTTACACATTCTTCCCTGCTTCCTCGAGGTCCTTGTCTGATTTCAGTTTCCTAAACCTTACATGAAACAAAGGGCCGCGAATGCTGGAAATTGCAAACTAAAACAAATTGCTGGCGAAACTCAGCAGATCTGGGCAGCATCTAAGGGGAGGAAGCGAAGTAAACTTTTCGTTAACATTCACAAGTCCGGTGTCTCTTCATCAGAACTGGTAGCAGCTGGGGAAAGAAGTGCTGAAAAAAAATTTCAATCTGAATTCTGAGCGTTAGTTAATCAACTATGAGCCATTGCTAACGTTGCTGAGAGGTCTCCCATTCTGTAATTGCTCTTTTGCAATATTTAAAAAGCAGTCACTTCGGAAATAAACCTCAGTCTGTTTTGCCTTGAGTGCAGTTTACGCGGGATAATGAACACAGGAGATGAGCAGGAATAAGCAACAAGCAAAAAGAATTGGGGATTTGAAAGCGGTCTTTAATTCTGAGATGAGTTGGTTCAATGTGCAGTGCTTGGCTTCGCGATGATTTCCTGTTCTAGTCTTTCCGCTTATATTTTTGTTTCGGGGAAAAACAACTTTCCACAATCCCTTCATTTGTTTTCAGCTCAGCTCAGTAGCTGTTACGCCGAATAACGCGCAAACTTAGATCTGAGTTTACCGTCGGTGGAGGCAGAAGGAGGCGCTTTGAGAGCAGCTAATGAAAACAGAAGGTTTTTCTTTTGAATTTTATTGAAACTCGTCAAATTCTGTGAAGCTGAGCAGAATTGGAACGCTACCTTTTCGTTGAGGGGTTGTTGAAAGATTGGACAAGTCTAAAAGGTGAAGATGTCCACAGAGTCTCCAGCGCTGCTTTGCTGACCGGCTGTCGGGTTACACCGGGTTCTGCCTGTTCTTTCATCGGAGACGAATTCCACGTGGGAGGGGCTAGTAATTTCACATTAACGTCGAGTTGCCAAGGTTAAGTCAGATTTTCATTTGAACAGTTCACTGTAATTCTGTGTGTGTGTGTTTCTCGCCTCCTTCGCCCCTCATCTGACCGTTGAATTTTCGATCGCTCTTCCGGGACCAATCGGAGCTGTTGGGCGTCTTCAAAAAGGAGCGGGATCAACGGGACATTCCATTCGGCACGGTGTAGGCAGGAGGACGCTCAGATAGCACTTTCACATTCTCTCTCAGAGAGCTTCAACAGCAGGCACGACTGAAGGGGTTGGGGGCAGCAAAGGGGAGGCATCCTGCTTACACGTGAAAGCTTCAAGCATCTGCATTTCTTGAAATCCATTTGCAAACCTTTCAAATTTGCCTCAAGCTGGTTTGGGGACAATCGAAGCAACTTGCCTCTTTTCTTTCTGTCCTCTCCAGCTCAGTGAAACACACTCTTCACACCCCCACCCCCCTGATGTATTCCGTAGGTTCGAGCCGAGTCTTCGACCCCTACGTGCAGGTGATCCAAAACGCCAATCTCACTCAGTACATCTGGAGCAAGTCCTTGCTGCAGCCCCTGTGGGACTACCTGCGCACCCAGCACCAGGATGCTCTCCGCTCGCCCCTCTTCCCCGTGGTCATCTCGGTCTCCACCTATTTCGCTGTTTGCAGCTTCTACATGATGCTCGACTTGCTGGCTCCCAGGTGCCCGCTCATCAGGAGGTACAAGATCCACCCCGAACAGCATGTCACCTGGGAAGACATCTTCAAGACCCTGTGGCACACTGGCTACAACCACCTGATCTATGTCTTTCCAGCCGCCGTGGGTCAGTGGTATTGGCGGCCACCGATCCCTCTACAGGAGGAAGCACCGCTGGTCTCCGAGTTTCTCATTGGCATCCTGGGCTGTACAATCCTCTTCGACTTCCAGTACTACTTCTGGCACATGATGCACCACAAAATCCGCTGGCTCTACACCACTTTCCATGCCATCCACCACGAATACTATGCCCCCTTCTCCTGGTCCACTCAGTACCTCTCCGCCTGGGAGTTGGTCAGCGTTGGCTTCTGGACGACCATCGACCCAATTATCCTGCAGTGCCACTGCCTCACCGGCTTCACTTTCATGGTCTTCAACATCTGGATCTCCGTCGACGATCACAGCGGCTATGACTTCCCGTGGGCCCTTCACAATCTCATCCCGTTCGGCCTGTGGGGCGGGACGGTCAAACACGACACTCACCACCAGAAACCCCAGAGCCATTTCGCGCCTTTCTTCTCTCACTGGGACTGGCTTTGTGGCACTCACTGTGATTGCAGGCGCTCGCCCGCCGTCTTGGAGATGCAAGCGAAGACACGCAAAGCGCGCCAAGAACATAACTGACAGCCACACTAAAGTTTCATCCGATCGGGCTGCGGACCCCGGGGAAACTATACCCCAATCTCAAGCAATGTGAACTGTAGGTATATTCTGATGCTCACAGACTCTAGATTATATTTATTATAGAGCTTTTTTAAGAAAAGAAACGAACGAAAACACTTGGAGTGTGGCTAAGTGTGAAAAATGCGATATTTAGGTGTGTTCCATTTTATTATTTCAACTCGGCAAACATGTCATAACAATGTCCGGCTTTAACAATGTGCCAGATGTAGGAATGTTTTCGATGAGCTTGTGTATTGTGGAGTGGAAAAAGCGAGAATGAACCCTCTGCCTTATCCACTCAGTCTGTTTTCCAAATGTGCGCCGCTTTCACTGAAAGAGGAATAAACTGTGTATTTTAAGAGGCGGCGCGGAATGCCTACATCAAAGTAAATATGTGTTTTGTTTTGGAAAATATTGTATGTCTTGGAATTCAAATAAAAGCGATCAGTTTGTACTCACTCGATACCGTGGTCAATGTTTCTGACCCAGAGGGGAGGAAGATGATGAAGAGAAGGTGGGACATCCAGTAGAAAAAAATGTTGGCGCAGAAGCTGTTTAACACAACATAACCAGTTTTCTGAAATTGCTGGAGAAGCTCGGAAGGTCTGGCAACATCCCTGAAGAGAAAGCAGAGTTAACGTTTCGAATCCTTCTTCGGATCTCTTCTTCAGTCACTGGATTGGAAATGTTGACAATGTCTCTCTTTCTGCTGATGCTGCCAGACGTGCCGACTTTTTCAACCATTCTGTTGCTTGTTTCAGTTCTTCAGCAGCTGCAGTCCTTTGTTTTATTTGCATATATACATCTGAATTGTTATTTTATTAGGGTTAGTTTTTAATACTTTGACACATCTGATAGGTCGGCACAATATAACCAACAACAACCTGTGACGTGGTTAAAATGACCTTACCCAAACCATTTTTAAAATGCTGGGCTGTAAGCAGAGAAACAGTCTTCCCGGTCAATGACCTCTTACCTATTTACAAAGTAACAGAAGCGCCACTCTCTACTGTTGTCTGCCTTTCCTGCTAGTCATTTTATCTAGATGTGACCGCATCAAAATTCACGCAGTTTCTAATATTTGCAGCCAATTGTGGGTGCGCTATTTTTACATATTGCAGCTCCAAGTCATTCTGTCCTGCGCTGTGCGCAATGCAATGTATCCCAAGATACAGCCTGACGAAGTCACGGACTCGAAACGTTGATCTGTTGTTTTCCTCTCTACACATGGTGATAGACCTGCCGAGCTTCTCTGATGAAGGGTATAGGCCCGAAACGTCAAGTTTTCCTGCTCCTATGATGCTGCTTGACATGCTGTGTTCATCCAGCCCCATGCTTGTTATCTCGGATTCTCCAGCATCTGCAGTACCTTTTATCTCTGAGCTTCTCTAGTACATTGTTTATTTCACTAGAATAATACGTTTTGACCTGCCCCTCCCGATGTGACAAATGTATAGACAGACCCTTTATTGAAAATGGTTAATCAGTTAATCTTAGAGCACTTGTAACAGGCCTAACTTTAAATATTATAGCTATTGAACCAATAAACGTGAGATTCAATCGAGATGACAGGGTTTATGTAAATAGAAGCATTTTGTACCAGAGAGACATGTTAAAGTAACACCGTATAACGAATGGCTATGCCCCAACTTGAGTCCGGCTGCAATGTTGGAAAAAGTTACTCTGGGAAGTCATAGGATAATCCATGGATTCATCAGATTTTAGCAGAAGTGGGAAAGGTGATATAAAGAGTTTTGAGATACTGGGTCTTATTCCGCAGAGGCAAAATAGGCTGAGATGATTAAAGAATGATTTTATTAATTACGGAAAAGTATTGACAGGGTGAATAAATAAAGACAATTTCCTCTGTTTAGGGGGTCACAGGAAAGGAGATTTTTATAGAATATGTTTGTCGGGACAAACAAATAAAGGGAATACATGATAAATAGTAGGACCTTGGACAGCACAGTGAATCAGAGGAACCCGTGTGCGCATGTCCACTGGTCCCGCAACGCATCAGGATAGCGAGATAACAAGGTGTGGGGCTGGATGAACACAGCAGGCCAAGCAGCATCATAGGAGCAAGGAGCAGTTCATCCAGCCCCACACCTTGTTATCTCGGATTCTCCAGCATCTGCAGTACCTTTTATCTCTAACCCAGGATAGCGAGATAAAGTGATTATGAAGGCATATGGCATACTTGCCTTTATTAGCTGAGGCATAGAGTTTGAGATCAGGGATACCGAAACTCTATAAAATGTTGGTTAAGGCACAGCTAAAGTATTTTGTGTAGGTCTGGATTCCACATTATAGTAGAGATGTGATTGCACTGAAGAGGGTGCAGAAGAGATTTACCAGATGTTGCCTGGGCTGGAGAGTTATAGTTATGAATAGAGATTAGACAGACTGGACTTGTTTTCTTTAGAGTAGAGGAGACTGATGGAGGACGTGTATAAAATGATAAGGGGTATAGACTGGGTAGGTGGGAAGGAAGCTTTTCTCATGGTGGAAGGATCAATAAATGGGGCTTAGATTTAAAGTAAGGGGTAGGAGGTTCAGAGGGGGTGTGAGGAAAAGATTTTTCATCCAGAGCATGGTGGGAATCTGGAACTCCATTCTTGAAAGGGTGGGAGAGGCAGAAACCCTCGTAGCATTGAAGGAGTATGAAGAGGTACACTTGCAACACTAAGGCAGAGAAGGCTATGGGCCAAGTGCTGTGAAATGGGATTCCTGGCAGTATTCCCACTGCCAAGGCAAGGCTGCCAGAATGGAGAGGGGAATATTGATGATACTGTAGTAGGGACACTGCTGCAGAACCAGAAGAAGTGGCAAGGAATGTAAATGAGTCAAAAGTGTTCCAAACATCAGTATAACAATTCATTGAAGGCCTTGCCTACCAAAGGCAAAGGTACGGAACTAGGCCGGACAAAAAAGTGAACACTATGTGGTCCTCTCCTCCAATGCTCCTCATAGCCATAACCACCATGGACTGGTGAATATTGCTCCCTTCTCCCAGATAGACAAGCCTATGAAAGTGATAGGAAGTGAGGTTCATTTGTGAAAAAAAACTATGTCTTTAAGAGATATATCTTGTCCTGGCTTTTTATAAAGAGAGGTTGAAACAGAAGTGCTGAGCAATCTGTTCCAAGCAACAAAATAAACAGCTTATGAGGCATGGGGATTTTTTAAAAATTTACTAAAGAAGGTACAACCCAATTAGGGTTTGTTTGAGAAGAAAATGCCAGATCTCTTCAAAGAATTTACTTGTGTGGGTAAGATTTACTAGTATATGCCAGGGGGAGCAAGTAAAGAAATTAAAATTTTTATTCATACGGGAACGAGTCAATCATTGATGGTGAAAGATGAGGACATATATAATTCAGAAGGAGTATTGCCAGAAAACATGGTAATATGTGGAATCCAAGGTGAGAAGAGCAGTATTCCATTTTATACATTGATGCTGGGGAGTGCAGCAAAAAGTGGCGATTGGAGTAATTCTTGGTTCCAGACCTACAGTTTATCCTTGGCACTGACATAGCTGGATCACAGTGGGAGTGATGTGCACTCTGATTAAAAAGCCAACAGAAAATCAGACAAATGAAGTATTACGAGGTATATCCTGGGATTTTTCTTGACTGTGTGATAACAGGTTACAAAGCCATAGGCTGAACCAGGAGGAGAAATCAAAGAATAAAGATAAGGATGTTTAAGTTCAATGATCAGAAACTACATTTGAGCAAGTGGTTGAGTAAAATAAATAAGAACAGGTGGAGGACAAATGGATATTTTAGTTCAGAGAAATCAGCTGAATTACAACAGAAAGATGAAACACTAAAGCAGATGTCTCAAAAAGCACACACAGTAGAAAAATCTGAGTGTATCCCAGAATGTTACTATCTTAATAATGAAGCCTTGATGAGGAAATGGGGACCATCACCTCTTCATGTGGATGAAAATGCAGAAGTTCATTAAGTTGTATTATCAGTGGGTTATAGAAAGGAGGTGTTATGGGTAGCACATGAATTGCCAAGATAATGTCATTTAGGAGTAAGGAAAACTCAAGCCAAAACACAAAAACTTTTTTTTTTTTGGCCTGGACTGCATAGAGATGTGGTTGAATTTTGTTGGCCATGTCATATGTGTTAGGTTATTGGAAAACCTCAGGCAGTGATAAACCAGCACTCTTAATATGAATTCCCAGATTTGAGGAACCTTTTATGAGCATCTTAACTATTTGCATAGGACCCCTACCTAAAACAAAAATACAAATCAGTATTTGTTGACCATAATGGATATGTCTAACAGATTTCTAGAGGTCATTCTATTATGCAGTATCATAGCTAAAAGGATTGTAGAAAGTTACTGAAATTTCTTAATAGATATGGACTACACACAGAAATACATTTTGATCAAGGTTCAAATTTCACATCAAAATTATTGAAGGAATTATGGATAGCTTAGGAATAAAACAATTCAAATCCACTGCATACCATCTAGAATCGCAGGGAGCACTGGAACAGTGGCATCAAACTTTAAAGACCATGTTGAGGGCTTATAGTCAAGACTATCAGGAGGACTGGGATAAAGGAATTCCATTTAGAGATTCACCTAATGAATCAACTAAATTCAATTCATTTGAATTAGTTTTTGGGCATGAGTTGAGAGGACACTAATTAATTAAGGTGATATTTGGTATGTCAGAGTTCAGAGACCACATATTTAGACTATCTGTCAAGTGTTAGGGAAAGACTAAATAAAGCAGGTGAATTGGCTAGACAGTATTTAAAAGTAGCGCAGCATGTGATGAAACGGGAAGTAGACGAAAAAGATTTTAAAAATTCAAAGCTTTTCTAGAGGAGATAAATACTAGTGTTGCTCCCAATGGTAGGTGAACCTTTGAAGGCAAGGTTTAGCGGGTCTTATCAAATTAAAAGGAAGTTCAGTGAGGTGAAATATTCGATAAGAATGCCAGTTAGAAGGAAAATGCACAATGTATCATGTGAATACACTCAAAATGTATTTTGATGGGGAAGGAAAGCAAAAGGAGAATGTGTTATTAGTTAAAAAACCAAGTTCAGATGATACTGCATTGGATATTCCTCAAATTAAATTGGACAGCGAGGAAGTTCTCAAAAGTTGGGATAAATTATTGAGTTACATTCCAGAAGAAAATTGAGATGACCTGAAAGAGTTATTACAATCACATGGAGAGATATATGGGAATAAGCTGTCAAGTACTAATGTGATGATGCTGGTTTGTGCAACATCTTTATAGACTTAAGCCTCTAAAGTTGGCACAGGTTCAAAAAGAGATTGAATGCATGCTCAAAGACAATACAATTGAAGTGAGTGGCAGTGAAAGGAGCTCACCTTTACTAATGGTGCGAAAACCAGACGGTACACAATGATTATGTGTGAACTATTGCAAAG
Organism: Ginglymostoma cirratum; assembly: GCA_024137785.1. Lineage (NCBI taxonomy): Eukaryota > Metazoa > Chordata > Chondrichthyes > Orectolobiformes > Ginglymostomatidae > Ginglymostoma > Ginglymostoma cirratum. The sequence continues at coordinate 27,308,409 of JAHRHZ010000012.1, forward strand.
CCAATGCAGTTAGCAAACCTGACTCATATCCTATTCCATGTTTGGAAGACAGTATTGAAATGTCGGACAAGCAACTTTTATTTCCAAGTTGGAATTACTCAGAGGATGCTGGCAGGTACCTTTATCTAAAAGACCAACGAAAATTGTGGCTTTCGTGACACCGAATAGGCTGTACAGTTTTAAATCATGACATTTGGTATGAAAAATGTGCCAACCACATTTCAAAGACTAACTAATAAAGTCATTTTTTGATTACCCAGCTGTGCAGTGTACTTTGACAATCTGGTGATTATCTGTTACACATGGAAGGAACATTTGGAGCATCTAGCAAAATTATTCAATCAACTTTGGGAGGTGGACTTGGTGATAAGCCTGGCTCAGAGTGAGTTCACAAAAGGCCAAGTCACATTCTTGGGCCATCTTATTGCACATGGACAAATGACACATGGGATGTGAAAACAAAGGTTATTGGGGTGGGAGGTTCCCATACCACCAATGAAGAGGGAAGTACTATGATACCTGGAACTGCATGTTTTTTATCGAAAATTCATACCAAATTTTAACAGTGGTTGCTCCACAGACTGGCCTGTTGAAGAAGTACAGAAAATCTCAGTAGATGGAAGAGTGTCAAAAAGCATTTGACAATCTGAATGCTGTGTGAACCACCGCCTCAGTGTTAGCCACACCCAACTATGCAAGGCCATTCAAAGTGGCTATTGATGCGAGTAATATGGTGTTGGTACTGTACTCTTGCAAGATGACAATGAGAAGATGGGAAGACCTATTGGAAAGATTTCCAAAATGCTGAATATTCATCAACAAAATTATTCCACAATTGAGGAGACCTTGAGTTTGGTATCGGCATTGCAACATTTCAAGATTTATGTTGCCATTAATTTGTCTGACACAATTGTATATATTGATCTAACCTCTTAAAGTTTCTGGAAAAATTTAAGGATAAAAGTTCCAGATTATTTAGATGGATCTTATTATTGCAGCCATTCAATTGGAAAATTATATACTTGGCAGGACGACAGAACGTCATTGCCAACGCATTGCCACACTATAATGAAGGAAGATGAAGATGTTCGGAGGTGGAAGAAACAGATTGAAATGGACTGTAGTGTTGAATATTTGCATGCTTAGAGTCAATGTAATGTATATGTATTGTAGGGTACTAATAGTGCAAGACTAAAGGTTTTTAAAAATGAAGCCATCTTTGTATATTGATGGTTCATTTTTTTAAGGGGAGGTGTGACGATACTATGGCTTTAAGTGGTATATTTTGTCCTGGGTTTTTTATAAAGAGAGGTTGAAATAGAAGTACAGAGTGGTATGTTCCAAGCCAATAAAGTAAACAGTTTGTGAAGCCTCAGGTTCTTTTTTTAAAAATGGAACAAAAGAAGGGGTAGCATCAAGCTCCCACAGAACCAGGATTTTACTTTAACTTTCAGGAGCTGTTGGGGTTTAGGAGCTGCTACACATCTCTTCCTGCCGCAGCAAAACACAAGTCCTCTCTCTCTCCCCCCGCTCTGAGTTTTCTCTTGATGTTCTTTCCTCCTGACAGGAGAATTGTATGTGAAACAATCTATTTTGCTGAATTTGCCTTTGCCAAGGGTGTATTTATGGGATGTTACAATGTTGGAACTGTTGCTGTTTAGTACTTAAATATCTATTATTCTGTTAAGTTTTCCATGGGAGTTAATTTATTCCAATTCTTTTTTTTAATATATTTTAACTATGAGTGTAAGAATAAAATGTATTTTGCTTCAACACTGGTACTTTGACTAATTGACTTGCATTCTGAACACAATGCCTTACCCTTGCCTTTAAAACATAAGAAAAAGTTGGGGCCTAGACCATCTTCATAATATATTTTTAGGGGGTTTGGTCTACTCCATAACACGTTCTCGTAGAGCTCAGTTCCTAAATGCCCCGTCATTCTCCACCATGATTATACTCAAGCTCAGGTGGGACTTTGGAATAAAATTTGAGTTTTGGCCTAGGGGAACCCACTGCTTACAGGGAGATGGTGAGACAATAGCATTAGTTTTGGATTACTCTGGCAACAGTTGGAACTGATAGAATGGGCTGAATGGTTTCCTTTTCTGTTGTGAACTTCTTTGATTCTTCAAGGATTTATATAGAACTTTTCTATTGGTGCAAAACAGGGAATGAAATAACAAAGAAATCGCAGTGAAGATGAAATTAAAGACAAAACTTATTACAACTTTGCTGAACAACACATTGATGCAATAATGATTGTATCTGTGGGCTACAGGCCCCTCAGTAATAGGTTTCACAATTACTTATGCTGGATATCTGCCAGATTTCACTGACTGGTCTTTTCCCTGGATAGTTACCCAGGAAATGTAAGACAGAAATAACCTTGTCTACCTCTTGGGTAATTAGACATCTGGCCCTACAGTCATTCACACAAAACCTGCTTCTCCTTCTCGGTCCACACAACTTCCTCTCCTGACCCCTAACTATGTTCCCAACCAGACCCAACCACCCACCCTATCCAGATTGACTCCCAACCACCCAAATACTTCCTCCCCTCCCATAACCCCCACCCTGAACCACCAGTCAAATATCTCCCCAACCACCTGACTAAACCCCTGGACAGATCTGACTACTGCCTGACCAGCCAACTAATCCTGATCCAACTATCCCCTATTCACTTGATAACCTCCCAAACCTGACATGACAATTCACCCAACTACCCACCCAAGTGTTGTACATGGGTCTGAAAGGGTTCATACTGAGGAACGATATAAGTATCACTCACAATAATGACGTGATATGGATTTGTGGACAGAACTCAATAGGATCTTGAAAGAGTGAGACCTAATATCTAGTCTTCCTCAAAGTAACGTCTATCATTTAAATGTAACCTGTAATCAATTGCTGGCATGTAATAAACTGAATCTTGTTAACTAAAAGATACTCTTCAAGTTAGACCAGTGGTTTGCCTCTACCATAAGAGATCAAGCAGATCTTGTGGTTTCCTACGCTTAAAGAGAATGATGGCGACAATCTTCACCATGAGCAAACAGCGTAGGGAGCTGGTCTGTCCATGCGCTGTGGTTGGTAACAATGTGGTTCTGATTTGACTGATCACACAAAAAATAGTGAACAGCAGGATCAGACCAGCTTGAACTGACCTGCTCCCACAGCACCATCAGCAGCAGGCAAGAGATGAAGATTTGAGAATCCTAATGAGGAAACATGACAATCTTTAACAAGGAAAAATACTCCAGTGAATGTTTGAAATATTTCAGACTTGGTAAGAGAATACACAGTAGCAGAATGTCCAAACCCCTGGTGAAGCAGGATTAGTAATTCCAAAGCAGAAACAAGCTACATCCTGAAGCAGTGGTCTGTTGGAGCAGTTCCACGTCAATGTTCAGTGGTGAGAGAACAGACATTGGAATCTCAGTGAGTAAAACTTACAATCCCTGGTGGGCTAGGGAAACTCTACATGTAATTTAAAAGTAATCCAGGCTGGAAAAGCAAGATTAAACAATGATTTAGAGATTAGATTGAGTGTTACCAAAATAATGAACAAGCACCATGAGTCACAACTATTGTAAAGGAAGTAAAAGGCCACCAAAGAAAGATTAAAAGTATGCTACAAACAGCTCTTCAATATAGGGCATGCTAAATAGCAGAAAATGTCCACGTACATTTCATTCAAGGATTGTCGCTCTTGAGTAGAAAGTATCTCTTAACCTCAGACTTCTTCAGATGATGGAAGGAGTTAAACTATAAAGTTAAAGAACACCTGATCAAGGAATGACTGATCAAGAAACAACTCTCTGGATTCATGGGAGAATCTAAACAAACAGAGAATCTATTAAGATTAGTGATGTTGGCGTAAGAACTTTGTTTCATGCTGCTAATGAGATAGGAATGACTGAATATATTAGATTGGCACAAATGTCTTCTGTTGTTATCAAAACTGAAAAGCATTCAGACTGTAAGAGCTAGCAAGGTTTCTAAGGAAAAACAAGCACTGAGATAGCCTACTAACGGTATACCCTGCCTTAGTCAACTGACTGATGCAACTTAGAGTACCACACAGTTTTGTGAACAAACAGCTGTGACAGAGTTAAGTCTGATGTTAGATATCGAGGTGACCTAGAAGAAGCAAGTTCAAGCAGAATATATGACTCCTTTGTCTTCCCAGGAAAAATCTTCAGTAACTGTGACAGAGATCTTACCAATCTTTGACTAGTACAACTTAGAAAGGGAACATGGTGGTTTCAGTCATACAATTGCTGAGGGCAAAAGAGAGAGTCCACACCAGTCAACATACAGAAGTATAACATTTACATATTTTAGCACACATCTGCAGGTGCATTGAGAGTAAAAACTTGCTGACACAGATTAAAAATGTGATTCATAGAACTCCATGGAAGTGACTACTGCAAAATAATGACCAAGTCCAATGATTCAAGATACCTCAAGAAAGAAATTGCTTGATTCAGCCGGAAAGTTATCCCATTCAAAGAAAATGCAAGGGATTAAAGGTTTACAAATAGTGATTTTTTGAGCTTGAGTATTGCTGGAAAAGAAATAAAACATTTTGACAAAGTTTTGTGTCTTGCACTCATCAGGACAATACACAAGAAGTACCAAAGTAAAGAGAAAACAATATAGGATATGAAGAGAGAATACTGATTAAATGTTTTGTGGACTTTGACTGGTGCCGGTATTGCCATGAAGAATGGACCAGTTAATGATGACTGACAGTTAACTTTCCACAGTAAACAAACTCATCACAAGACCAATAATGATCACGACAATTTATCTACATCATCTATCTTACCCACTTCCTTCTTTGTTTACATTATACAGTTATCCTCCCGTCTACCTTACCCATTTACTCATTCATCATTCTTTAACTGGAACTTTAAACTTACTATACAGCACTGGCAGTATGCAATGTGATAATGTGCTATGTCTATACCAGTCCAATGAAGTTCTCTGAGTGACCCTGTGCTGTGTATTTATTTGGAAGCTGGATTAGGAAGGTCCTGGTAGAAATATTTAGCAGCATTGAGTCGGGGAATTCTTGAGTTGACAATTATTGCGACTATGTGGAAGCTTTGGGCTATAGTGTTATTAGAACACAGAACTAGGCTACCTGGCCCATTGATTCAGAGATAGTAGGATTTGTAGATATTCTGAAAAAGGGTCTAGGCCCGAAACGTCAGCCTTCCTGCTCCTCAGATGCTGCTTGGCCTGCAGTGTTCATCCAGCTCTACACCTTGTTACCTGGCCCATTGAGTTCATTTTAACTTTTGTTCAACAATCTGTACTTTCTTATTCCTTTATTCTATTCCTGTAGCCTTATCATTGTGTTTTCATTAAATGGCTATCTAATTTTCTTTTGAAAGTATTGAGCAACTCTTCTTCCCCAAAGTGGCAAACTCCAGCTGTAAGCTCTTTGAAATGCGCATGTTTACATTGGTCTGCAATAAGACTATTCACTCAGGGAAGGTTTCTGGCATAGGTGATGGAGTATCTTGTTAATTTTTTGGCGAAACATACTGCTTAAGGATTCCAATGATTGAATAAGTGTGGGGTTAGGTTAAAGAAATATAGAATAAGAACTTTTGCTATGAACTGCTGACAGCTGACAGCTGACAAAACTATTGTTGGGTTTGAGATCAAGAAGTCATTGGAAAAGACTGCGCACAGTGAATATATTGGACTGATTTCAAATTTAAATTTGTGGAAGAGAGTTGGCAGAATCTTGAATTTACTGATGTTTTGCATGCTGATAGGCAAACAAGGGAAACATTGATAGATTTGGAGAATTCAGAGGGTGCCTGTGCATTTAAGTGAATAGGTACTCAGGAAGAGTTAAATATTAAATGTTAAATACCTAGTCTAATTCTTGGGAAATGATTAAAATGACCCGATATTTACATCACATACCCCAACTACACCTCCCCAAAAAACATTTCACCCCAAGCTCTTGATCCAACACTTTATTTGTACGCTGGGAAACAATGTTTTTCCACCACCAGAATGACACTACTCCTTACCCCACCCTGGCATTCGACAATCCCTCACTTTTCTTGAGTCAGCACTCACCTAGCCCCCCCAAAACCAGCACAGCACTGGGCATAACACCCTCAGAACTATCCCTACACCTTCCCAACTTGGTGTCCTAACACTCTATGTATCTGGTGCACTACTTACCTGGCACCCTATCCACCTGGAATACAAACTTCAACACTAATTTACACACTTACCCTTCAACAACCACTGTCAACATAGCTGTCTGTGATGCTGGACCATTTAAAATACAGCAATGAATACTGTGAGAAAGGGAGCATGCTTTGCCTTCTCCCGACTTGGCTACATTACAAGGGACCTGTCAGAATGGAAGAACAGTTCTGCATTTCAGAAGGAGCCCTGCTCGATTTGATTTTGATTTGATCGTCTTGTGTACCAAAATACAGTGAAAAGCGTTGTTTACGAGCAGTACAGGCAGATCACAGCAAGAAAAGGATGTTCAGATCAAAAAGACTTAGAGGCAAACAGGTTACTTTATTTGAGGCTAGATTCCATTCAACAGTCTGATAACAGCTGGAAAGAAGCTTTTCCTGAACCTGCTCGTGCGTGTGTTCAGGCTTCTGTATCCTCTACCTTACGGAAGAGGTTGTAGGAGATCATTACCGGGGCATGATGGGTCTTTGATGTTGGCCGCCTTTCCGCGGCAGTGGGCCATGTAAGTAGAGTCCATGGATGGAAGGCTGGCTTCCATGAAGGCCTGGGCTGTACACATCACCTTCTATAGTTTTGTATGTTCCTGGGCAGAGTAGTTGCCATACCAGACCGTTATGCACCCAGACAGTATTGTCTCAATGGTGCATCTGTAGAAGTTGGTGAGCAACCTTATGGACATGTGAAATTTCCTGAGCTGCCTGAGGAAGAAGAGGTATTGTTGTGCCTTCTTGACTGTCACATCCACGTGGGAAGTCCAGAAGCAGGTTGGGAGACTGGAGTTGATGTGGGCCATGACCAGCCTCTCAAAGCACTTCATGATTATTGAGGTCAGAGCTATTGGGCGGTAGTCATTAAGTCACATTTCATATGCTTTCTTAGGTACGGGGATGATGGTGGTCTTCTTGAAGCAGGTGGGGACTTTGGCTTGCAGGAAATAGAGGCTGAAGATGTCAGTGAATACGTCCACCAGTTGGTCCGCACAGGATCTGAGTGCTCGGCTGGGGACACTGTCCAGGCCTATTGCTTTCCTCGGGTTGACTCCCAGGAAAACCGATCTGACTTGTGAAGCAGTGCCAGAGGGAACAGGTATGTCTGCGGCTGTCGGGGAATGCATAACCATGCCAGTGGTACAGAAAGCATTGAGGGTGTTGGGGAGGGATGTGTCATTGTCTGCCATCTTACACTGTTTCAGTTTGTATCCCGTGATGTCGTTTAGGCCTGACTCCTACCGTCTATGGCAGGGCCTAAACAACATTATGTCAATTCTCCAAAAATCCAAACAATCATTTCTAGGTTAGACAAGTGTTGATTGAGTGCAACTGAGCAAACCTGAGAGTTTGGTAAGTTGTTTTTATTAATTCAAGGGATGTGGGTATTGTTGGCTAAACCAGTAATTATTACTCATCCCTAATTGCCCCAGAAAATTTAGTGGTGAACTGCCTTTTTAAACCACTGCAATGATTGGTACATAGCCATACCTATAGGGCAGTTAATCAATCTTGATCGGATAGATAAAGAACAGTAATATAATTCCAAGTCAGGATTGTGTATGATTTGGAAGTAATCTCACAGGTGTTGGTGTTCCTGTGTATCTGCTACGCATTTCCTTCTAGGCTGTAGAGGTTGCACACTGCCTGAGTTAGTTGATCCATTGCATCTTGCAGATGGTACCCACTGTGCCAACTCTGTGTCTGGAGGGAATGCTGAAGTGGGGTTGGGGCAACAGTCAAATGGACTGACTTGGCCTGGAAGATTTTGAGTTACATTCTGTACCCCAGCTACTCTCAGTGTTTCTTTCAAGTGGTGTTTAACATTGGATAGTACTTACTATTAAACTAATAGAGACTGGGAGGTGGTAATCATTACTGACCCATGTTTGATCTCATACCATGGGACATGAGATCTGAAATTAATTTCGAGGGATCCCTGAGATATTTCCTTCCAATTGTGCAGAAGTATACAATCACCTCTTGTTGGTCCTGCTGGTCGGACAGACAATGCCCAGAGATAATGATGAAGCAATATTGAACATTAGTTATAACCTTGGCATCAGAATAAGGTTGTACACACAGACAAGGATAAGATGAGTACTAAATGAATTCATTTAAACTGACCTATTGATTCCTAGTGAGGAAACCATAGGATCATTTTCCCTTCCCTGAAAACCTATGCTCTATTAACCTACTGCCTGGCCTTGACTTTCATCTCAAGAGAAATGGAGCCTGAGCCTGTTTTTCTGAGTTTCCCCCAAAGCTGGTAATTTCTTGTCCTGGTGAGATAACTTGCGTAACAACTCTGATCTTTTAAATCTCCTGGTCATTATGAATCCTGTTTATGCGTTATTAAAATCATATTTTCACAGATGTTTAAAATGTGACAGAAAAAAGGCTATTAAGTCCAAAAATTCAAATGATTTTGATTAGAATAAAATGTCATTTACATATTTTCTCATCATTTAAGGGAATATTTACAACTCAACTGTATGGTATCAGAAATGACGCAATAATCGTATTTAGTTAAGTTTGTTCAAAAGTTAATAACCTGTGAAGGACAATAAGTAACTTGAATGCACAGAACGGACAGTGAACAAATACTGTTTTGGAGAAATGAAAAGAAACATAATAGTTAATAATTAGTTCTAACAACTGTCATTTATTGAACACAATGCACATGTAAAAATATTCCAAGGTGCTATACAACTAAAATTTTTTTTAAAAAGGCACTGAGCAAAAGAAAGAAATATTAGGAAGGGTGAAGAAAGATTTGGTCAGTGATGCAGTTGAAAAGCAATGAGCAATAAAGAAGAAACAATGAGCAATTTGCCACTTTGGGAGATCGACAGTCTATGTAGGTGTATACGAACACAACCAATGAGTTAAAAACCGAAAGAAATGCAGATGCTGTAAATCAGAAATGAAAACAGAAATTGCTGGTAAAACTCCGCAGGTCTGGTAGCATCTGTAAAGAGAAATCAAAGCTAACTTTTTGAGTCCGGTGACCCTTCCTCAGAACTGATGGTAGCTGGCAAAGTTTTGGCTTATTTGCAGCAGAAAGGGTGGGAGGTGGGGATAAGGAGTAAATGATAGGTGGGGATAAAAGCCCAAAGAAAGAGAACTGTTGGCCAGACAAAGGACTGAATAGCTGTTAATGGAGACTGTTATTGGCTGACAATAGGTAGTGTGTAATGGCAGGCTATGTGATAACAAGACCTGGTGTATGTGGTAGGGGGCTAGGACATTGTGAAATTCAGGTCTTAAAATTATTGAACTCGATATTGAGTCCAGTGGGCTGCAGGGTCCCCAAGCAGAAAATGAGGTTTGTTCTTACAACAAGCCTAAAACAGAGATGTTGGCCAGGGAACAGGGTGGTGTGTTAAAGTAGGAGGCAACTGGAAGCTCAGGGTCTTTTCTGCAGGCAGAACGTAGATGTTCTATGAAGGGGTCACCCAGTCTACGCTTCATTTCCCCAATGCAAAGAAGACCACATTAGGAGCAGCAAATGCAATAGACTAGATTGTAAGAAGTGCAGGTAAAGTGCTGCTTCTCTTGGAAGGTATGTTTGGATCCTTGGAGAGAGGAAGGAGAACCAATAAGTTAGTGGGTTCATGGATAAGAAAAGCAGAGTTTTGGAATAAAGGGTGCTGTGCTAGACAGAAAAGCACTCAAATAGATTCTGTGGGGATGAAACTGAGCCCATAAGGTACAACCAGGCCGCTTAAGGTTCTAAAATAATGTTCTTCACAAGCACATACACATTCATCTATTCGGAAGTATGGTGGCAAAGTAGTTTGCATGCTTGTGTCTTGTGAGCACCCACCAGCAAGCACATCATGATGTCATGAGCATAAAACTCTTGTCAACTTTACTAGTCCCAGGCTTGGGCTGAAAAGTGACAAGTAACATTCATGCCACACATGTGCCTGGCAATGACCATCTTCAAGACAGAATCTAATCATCAACCCTTGACATTCAATGACATTGCCATAACTCAATCTTTTACAATTAATATCCTGGGTGCTACCATTGAGCAGAAACTAAACTGAATCAGCCAAATGCATATTGTGGCTACAGAGTAATTCAGAGGCTTGGAATTCTGTGGATAATAACGCACCTTGTAACTCCCCAGGTGCCTGTCCACTATCTTCATACGTAATCCTGGCCCTGGTTTGAACTGGACTTCTAGTTCATAGTCTTGGATGTTGACATGAAAGCATTAAAGCTGCAGTGGTGCACTTGTAAGTGTTTTTTTACAATCATTTTAAAAGGCTTTTGATCTGCCTGCTGATTTGGATGGAAACTATATAAGGGCTTTGGGAAGAAAAACAGAATGTTGGGACTAGGTAATCAGGCTTGTTTGAAGAACCAGCTTGCAGGCATGATGGACCAAATGGCCTCCTTCTGCACCACAAGAATTCTGCAATTCTGTAATTGGGGAAGTAATCATCCTGGCCCTGGTTTGAACTGGACTTCTAGTTCATAATCTTGGATGTTGACATGAAAGCATTAGAGCTGCAGTGGTGCACTTGTAAGTGGTTTTTTACAATCATTTTAAAAGGCTTTTAATCTGCCTGTACAACAAAGTGTTTGTCAAACAGGTATGTGTGCAATCACTGTACTTCAAACACCAATGGCAGAGCTCTCTTTTCACAATTAGGACTATTTGCCTGGCCTGTTGAGAAAACTTTGAAACCAAATTTAATGGGTTTGTTATCCAACAGTTCACATACTCCAAGATCTTTTTGAGTCATGTCTACCTCCTGATGGTCATATTACTGGAGTATGCATGCACTGGATGAAAGAGCATCTTTAATGGCTTGAAAGATATGTTGATGGTCATCCTGCCAAGGATGGGACATATCTTTGTGTAGAAGACCTCTGAGAGGAGAGTCTTTAGACTCAAAATCTGGAATGGATAGTGATAGGAAATTGAAGGAACTGAGCCACCTCTGTGGCTGGTCTTTATCCTGGGGCGTGGCTTTTTCTGCACATCCTCATTCTTAGCAGGGTTTGCTCTGAGTCCGCTGAATGAGTATATGGAACAAAAGAAGTGGCTTATATTAATTTGAGATTTCTTGCTGTTAAAGACAGGGCTATGTTACTTTGTTGTCTCCATGAGTTGATTCAGATTGCTAGCATGCCCGTGCTTAGTCTTTCATTGTACGGTAATGTAATTATCAATGCAGAGGCAACCTGGAACATTCTTTATAATTTAGTCCTTGTGATGTTGAATGATATCAAGACTCACTGACAGCCCAAATGGTACTCATAAGTAGCATTAGCCAAAAGGTGCCCGGAAGGTAGTAAGCTCTTGAAATCAAGTGAAAAATGTACTAACCAGAGGCATTTTTGCATCCACAGTTGCAACACTGTTTGAGTTGGACTTTGACCAAACCCTTTCATCCAATGTTGTTGAGTTTGCATGCATCATAGAATACCAGACATTGCTTGAGTAAATCAGATGAATGGCACCATACATGTGGTTTATTGACCTTATTGCTTCTATTGCCGTTGTGGAGTCAAGAGCTTGAAAGTGTTGCTAACAATAATGGCTTTGAACTTTCATTTGTTTTCTAACAATACATCAATAGTTTTTCTTTAGCTTTATCTATGACTGTTTCTTTTTCAGAATTACTTGATTCGTATTCCCAATTCCATGAGCTCGTCAGCCAGTTTGTCATCTCTGAAATCACTCACAACACCTTGGTGCCAAAATCTCTCAATGTATTAGTCAATTGCTTCACTTGGTTACTGCCTGTAGGACTTAAATTCAAGTCTGTGGGGACTCTGAAGATTTCCATAGCTTTAAGGTGATCCTCTATGAAATTAATGATTGTTTCAGGATCTTTCTGGGCATTGTCAGAGAAATATGAAGAACTCACTTTTCTCAAATCATCATTTCCAAGAACAAATGAAGAATTTGGCCTATAACTCTTCCTGGTCAACTATTTACTGGTCAATGAAGTGGAGTTTCATCCTTTGGTTTAATAATTGAAACTCTACTGCAAGTAGCTTGAGAATATCATGCTCCATTGTGACTTGTGTATTGTGTATTTACTTTATTCTTGCTGCATTTGCAGGGATCATTGCTGAGTGAGCACTGGCTGAAATGCACCGTGTTGTTTTACTTTACAGCTGTGGTTACTGTTGCTTTTTCTCCTCCATGTTCTGGGAGAGAGACAGTTATAACTGAATAGAGTGCAGCAAACCAATGGTTGGTGGTGACCATGGGCTACAATCTCAGAGATTTCAATAGGAGTTATGGTGAACACTGCTTGATTGAAATTAAAATGAAGACTTGCCCATTTCATAGCCCTGTCCTGAAATTAAAATGGCATAATTGAGTGATGGTTCAAAGGAGGAGATTACTGAAATCATGGAGAACACATCTTGTCATTCCATTCATGCTCTGAATAAATGAACAATGAAAAGTACAACACAGGGACAGGCCTTTCGGCCCTCCAAGCCTGTGCCAACCATCATGCCTTCATTAATCTAAAAACAAACCTGCCATTTTTCAATCCGTATCTCTCTATTCCCTCCCTATTCATGTACCCATCTAGGTGCCTCTTAAATGTCTTCAATGTGCCTGCTTCCACCACCTCTTCTGGTAGTGCATTCCAGGCTGCTACCACTCTCTGCAATAAAAAACTTCCCTTGCACATCTCCCTTAAACTTTCTCCCTCTGACCTTAAGCCTGTGCCCCCTTGTAAGTCAAACTTCAACCCAGGGAAAAAGCCTCTTACTGTCCACCCTATCTATGCCTCTCATAATTTTGTAGGCCTCTATCAGGTCTCCTGTCAGCCACTGTCTTTCCTCTGGTTGGGGATTATTATTGAAATTGTGTTTGGTGACGCAGTTATAAAAATTAGTTAGATTTCAATTGTTATGCGTGTGTCACGGAGCAGCGTTGCTGTGAAAAATTTACCATTTACAACCTGGAAGATGTAAGGGATTGATTTTGGCCTCCTAACGTTGAAGCAATAATCTGGGCTGCTACTGGGTACGGTGCTCAGGTTCTGGTATTTTAAAACCTGTGGGCCTGTTCCACCAAAGCTAATTGATCACACGCCTACTAAATAGAGTATACTCACAAATCTTCCTTCTCTCAAGGAGGTTGTTGTATTGAAAAATAGGTTGAAGCATTGATTGTTGCTTGTTTGCAGACCTCTGTCCTAGGTTCAGCAATGTAGCTGTCATGATGATGTTAAGACTGAATGGTCTTGATGAAAATAGTCATCTATCTTAAAGAGAGTGGTTTGGAGATTGAGCCACTAGCAGTCTTCTAATACACTTTTCCAACACTGCACACTGGAAACCACTAATTGTCAACTGCCACTAGCTCCCACCATGATGTCTTCCTGTGTTATTATGTTAGCACTTGTAGCATGAACACAGAGGTGGAGTTCTTACTGAGGACATGTATCAGAAGAACTTTCATAGGGATTCTAACTACATTATAGCTCCTATCACAGACATCTATATAGGCTGGGCTCTATCAATGAAAAAGCTGGTTGAGGAATATTCCTTATGAATCCCAAAAGAGGCAGTAATTCAAGCTGAAACTCATCCAAGAGAGTCAAGCAGAGCAAGCATGAGGATTTGCAAGGATTGCAGGCTTCCCTTGGTGTAGGGACACATTGGCTACACACACATTGCTGTATGTGCAACTCATTTAACTCTGCCACATATCTGAACATAGAGATTCCATGCAGCTGGTGTTTAATCATACAGGCCATTGAAATGTCCTTGCAACAATCATAATATGTTCACTCCGCAGCAGTTCTCTGTCTGTTCTCTGTCCTCTCAGCATTTATGCTACAGTTGGTGGGGGTGTGGGGATGGTGGGGTGTA
>JAHRHZ010000012.1:27327504-27374263 GCA_024137785.1 Ginglymostoma cirratum
TACACCCCACCATCCCCACACCCCCACCAACTGTAGCATAAATGCTGTCCTTCCACATTTCACTTCAATTCTGATGAAGAGTCATCTAGATTCAAAACGTTACCTTACTCTCTCTCCTTGGATGCTCTCTGACTTGCTTTGATCTCCAGCATTTGTTGTTTTCAGTTCAGATTCTAGCACCTGCAGTTATTTGCTTCAACATTGAGGCTGCAACCTTGATTACCTCTTTCTATTTGTGATCATTGGCTCTTGAATTATATGCTTAAGTCTTTGCCTTCCTGTCCATGGCCAAGTCATCTTTCATTTCTCTCCTCTCAAATAATTTATATGGCCCACCCTCTAATCTCTTCATGACCGAGATCATTTGGCTAAAGTCACCATCAGAAATTACAGCATGTCAAAGTACATGCCAAATACAAGTGAATCTGCCTGAATTTCATGTTGTTGCATCAACAGTCAAACTGAATTGAGGTCATTAACTGGAATACTAAATTTCAGTTAATTTGGAAGTTCAGGAAGGTGCAAGATGTCTCAGCATCCCATGCTGTGAACAAGCAAGAAACCATGAATTATTGAACTGTAAATCATAGCAGTGCATGAGTCAACATCTTTGGAGCAGGTGGAGAGAACACATGAGATATCCTTTGGGCTTGTTATCATTCCTCGGAACATTTGTTAATTAAGGATGGCTTTAATGATCAGTTACTTTACCGGATAAAGTCATTCAAAAAAGATTGAAGTTTGCATAACAATAAACTGAGAAACAAATCAACAAGACAAGTGATCTTGCCTAGTAAGAAATGGTTAAGGAGGACTTATTTCATCATTTATATTGAGAAATAAAGGAAAGTGGGGGAAATGCATAACTTCACAGATTGTAGGAACTGCCGATGCTGGAGAATCAGAGATAACAAGGTGTAGAGCTGGATGAACACAGCAGACCAAGCAGCATCAGAGGAGCAGGAAAGCTGATGGTTCGGATCTGGATCCTTCTTCAGAAAACTTTCTGCAGATGGATCCAGACCCAAAACTTCAGCTTTCCTGCTCGGTCTGCTGTGTTCATCCAGCTCTACACCTTGTTATCTGAAATGCACAACTTCACTGGCTACAAGGAGTCTGTTGGATAAGGCTGAAGATTACAAGAAGATAACACAAGCTGACAAGAAGCCTAACAATGAGCTGCTTTGTGAAAGGCGTTACTCTGAGTCAGTCAGATCTGCTAAGAGTTAAAACTTCAGGAATCCAAGAACTGCTATCTCTACCAAATAAGACATACATTTGGACAAAATATTTGGGATTGCTTACACGCACAGATAAGTCCAAAGAAGGCATGCATTTGTACAAAATGTTCAGGATTGGTCATGTGCCCGTATAATTCCAAATAAGGCATGTACTTGGCACAGAGGCTTCTGTATAAAAAGCTTGAAGAAATCCCTTTTTTCAACAACACTTCAAAGATTAACGTTGTGTAAGAAAGTACATCAGGAGGCATGATGAAAATGCCAAGCCGAGTTTTCAACCTGGCCAGCTACAAACTCCCCTGGGTAATAATGTTTGGGTATAGTTACAGAAATCAGGGTAGTGAAATATAGTGACTGAGACACCTCTGGTAGTTAAATGTGTGTGTTATTCATTTAAATACTTAATAAATGAATTGCGGAATTATAGAGCTGTGAGTTCTCCACCATAT
This sequence comes from Ginglymostoma cirratum, assembly GCA_024137785.1. NCBI lineage: Eukaryota > Metazoa > Chordata > Chondrichthyes > Orectolobiformes > Ginglymostomatidae > Ginglymostoma > Ginglymostoma cirratum. The sequence goes on from JAHRHZ010000012.1 coordinate 27,329,195, forward strand.
CTTCATCTGTGTATGTATCGTCCCTCAGAGACGGGCAATAAACCAAGATTTTTGTTTTTGTTTGTACATAGGCTTAAAAAACTTGTTTTCATTGTAGAACTTCTTTTTTGCCTGTTCACAACTTGTAAATTACTTTTAAAGTATAGCCACCATTGGCCAATGATGTAGCCTTTTGGCACTTAGCATTTGCCCATCAGCAGCAATGAAATAAATAACCAGGTAAACCTTTATTAGTGATAAAAGGTACTGCAGATGCTGGAGAATCCGAGATAACAAGTGTGGGGCTGGATGAACACAGCAGGTCAAGCAGCATCATAGGAGCAGGAAAACTTGACGTTTCAGGCCTAGACCCTGCATCAGAAAGTGTTGGAACAAATATTGGTCAGGACACTGGGAGAATATTACTGTTCTTCAAACAGTACCACTAGGTTTCTGCCTTATGGGCAGACGGAAGCTTAAATTAACATTTCATAGACCATAGACCATAGAACAGTACAGCACAGTACAGGCCCTTCGGCCCATGATGTTGTGCCGAACTTTTACCCGAAACCTAAGGTCTATCTAACCTCCACCGCTATGTTATACTATCATCCATATGCTTATCTAATAGCCGCTTAAATGCTCCTAATTAGGGCCAACTCCACTACCCTCTCCGGCAATGCATTCCATGCACCTACCACTCTCTGAGTAAAGAACCTACCTCTGACGTCTCCCCGATATCTACCTCCTTTCACTTTAAAACTATGTCCCCTCGTAAAAGCTACCTCTACCCTAGGAAAAAAGTCTCTGGTTGTCTAAAATATTTCTGATGGAATAATTTCAGAAGGAAAGGTGACTATTTGGCTTCTCCTGTCCACGCCATGACCCCGACATTTCTATTGATCAGAACACAGGAGGCTGAGTGGAGTTTGAATTGAGCTGTATACAACGATGAGAGATGGAGTAGATGGAAAGAATCCTATTCCATGAGCAGTGAAATAAATAATCAGAGCGCTGGATTGAGATGGAAGGATGCCCTTGTATTCACCACCACCCAAATCTGAAACGCATTGCAGCCAATGAAATACAGGATTAATCATTAGGACATGTAAAATGCAAATCACAGCAGTTTGTTTAACTAGTGATAAAAAGAGAAAGTGCTCCAAATATTCACAACTGGTACTAGAAATGCCAATGAGTTTGGAACTAATTCTAGGAGTTTGGTCTGCTCTGATGTACACCCAGGATAGGCTAAAACCGGTGGGATTAATCTCAGAGTAAGGGATTGCCCATTTAAAACAGAGATGAAAATGATTTTTCTCCTTCAGAAGACAGAAAATCTGTTGAATTATTTACGACAGAAGGCTCTCAAGGCTGCGTATATTCAAGGCTGAGTCTTAGTCACTGTGGGAGTCAAGGTCCATGTGGATAATTCAGGACGTTAAGGATTAAGAAAACCGAAGGAACTGTGGTTAATTTAAATCAAAAACAAAAACAGGAATTGCTGTAAAAGCCCAACATATCTGGCAGCGTCAGTGGAGAGAAATCGACGTTAACATGTTCATCTTGCAAGCTGTAAGCCTACCATACTCCATTGAAGATATTTACGGAGGCAGGAAAAAGGGCTGAAAAATATAATCTTTGACACAGGGATGGAAATGTAACAAAGCTATTTGTTTTCCAACACTTTTGCTTTGTTTCAAATTCTCAGAATTCCATTTTATTCAGCTTTGTGAAAATGCCTTAAGGCATTCCGGTCATCGAAGCCAATTTATTCTTCCACAAAACAAAATGTAAAAATTTTGGGGTCTGTAAGGGCAATGTGGTGTTTTGTTTGATTGGCCTGAATACTGACATTAGGGTCTAAAATATAACAGATATTACCAGAGTGGTTCAGCAGCTCACAAATAAACTATTGTGTGTGATAGTACAGTGGTTATGTTACTGAATTAATAATCTAGAAACAGGACATTCAATCCTTCTGGAATGTACATTCAAATCCTAACATGCAATTGAACTTTTTAAAAATTTGACAAGATAAGCTGGTGTCAGTAACAGAGACTCATGAAGCTGTCAGATTATTGTAAAACTTCAGTTTGTACAATAATGACTTTTACTAAATTCAAACCTGCTATCTTTGCACAATCTATACTATATGCGTTACCAGTCCCTGTAAAGGCAGTTGATTGCAATTGCCCCATTAAGTTGTCTTGCGATATATTCACGCCTGTCAAACTAGTAAATAAAGTTGTAAAATAAATGGAGTCTGGATGGGGTTAAAAGGAGTGGCAGAGGTGATACTTGAAGTTAATTAATTGGTAGTGCCTCTGGTACCGACATGTTTAACAGTAAGCACAAAATTTCTGGAAGAACGCATAAAAGGAATATTCACTAATAGCACCGACAGCCTACTTTCATATTTTAGCTTGAATGTAATGATCCCAAGGCACAACTCAAAAAACTGAAGCAATGCATATTAAAACAGAAAGGAGGGGCTCAAGAGAGATAGATGGATAATAGAAAGGTTAGTTTAAGAATTGGGATTTTAAACGGTCTTTAGAGGAGGCAGCATGAGATAATTGGGCGAGAAGTTCCAAACAGTCGAAGCAAAAGAATTTAAAGTTCTCCCAGAACTTTATTTCCTCTAAAATATAACTTAAATTCATTCTGCATCAATAATATAGCAGTGGGATTGCAGAGAACTAGAGACTGTAAATGTAAGTTAATTAGTAACTTGCATCTTTAATCTACTCAATCTGTGCTTAAATTTGATAAAATGGCTTAAATGTACTGTTTCTGTATTTTTTTATCCAAATGAGTTTGCTTCTTTGAATTTACCTGTTATGGCAGCTTCGAGTGGTGTGTTTTTGGGACCGGGTCCTGTTTAGTAAATTTAGAATTTATCAGCAGAGGAAAAGGCATTGCTGAGAACAAAACTTTCCAAGCACTAAGACTAAGAAATCTAATTTGTGAAATCTATTTGTGAAAAGAATGAGAAATGTGGAAATGGAAAGGTTAAGCCGCAGTGAAGCTTAGATATGTTGTATGTAAGACTTAATCAAAGAGTAGCGACTTCAACAACTGAAATACAATGATTTCAGCAAACAATCCTCTCGAATCTGTTGAATAGATAACAGTCTTACAATGGTCCAAACCTTGCTGAAGCAGAACATCTTGTGGCTTGGGCTATTAGTTCGATCTTACCCCGCGTTCGTCAGCTCAAAAATAATTAATATGCTAACTTGCTGGCGGGATGCGCTGATCACCGTATATTTTGAGGTCCGCGGTATATTTGGGAGCTTTATAAATAATCAATCTATTGGCCTATTTCCTGAACGAATGAAATTTAACAATAAATAAATAACTGTGAACAGAGAGGAAAAAATGAGTGAATTAAAGTTAAAATTGACGTAGAAAGAAAGAAAGTGAGAAAAAGAACGGGTTAAAAGTGAGCAAAAAAGGGTGAAGGGTAAAGTAAGACAACAGTACTTAAAAATTCTTTAGGAATAATTTATATACACAATAGTGAGGTTGCACAGTTTCAATTGTTCTCTTGCAGAACTTGCATTGATTAATCGTATGTCACGCCATAAATCTCCCTAACTACCGCTTCCTTAGGGGATGAAATAATAGACTTAAATATCTTTGCTGTGTTTACTTTCAATTTACTTTACAAAACTCAAAATTTCTTGTTATAAGAAGACATGAAGACAAGCTGACATGAAAGACTTAACAGCTTGGGTCAAAAATTGTCCAGCAATATATTGTTACTCACAATTCACATGGTATCCCTATCTTACAACAAATCATTGACGAACAGAGGTTGTCATGAACTCACTGTCAGTCTCCAGCAAAATTTGAGCCAATCTGTTGGTGTGATCTTAGCTGATACCAAAACCTGTAAAATCTCTTCTTACAATCCATTATTGTGTTAGTCAACCAACTGAATTAGATGTTTTACTTGAACCATAGTCCTGTGGGTTTCTGGAGGGTGTGGCACCTATGCGAGTCACACCGTAAGGTCCATGACTGCTTAAGGTAAGAATTTAGAAAGCATTTCTGGCCTCCAAATACCATATCTCTTTCAACACCTTATTGCCAGCAACTGATGATTTATTCTCTCTACCCCCACTGGTACAATTGAGTTTTGCCAATACAGATTCTCAGACAAAAAGCCACAACTCTATACACGTTTACTCTCTTCGTCGCTCCACACGTGGTGCTAGACTCGTTAAGTATTTCCAACATTTTCTGCTGTAAATGGCTATTCTTATCTGATTGAACCTGTTATTTACTTGGTGTGCTGGGAGCTGTCAGGAAAGTGCTGATCTGGCAAACTGCCTACCTGGCACCCTATCCCGATTCATCTGGTGCACTACTTACCTGGCATATTACCCCTTCCCACCTGGCAACCTCGCCACCTGGAATCCAAACTTCAACACTTAATTTGCACACTTAAGCCTTCAACAACCACTGTTAAAATAGCTGTCTGTGGTGCTGGACCTTTTAAACTACAACAACTGACTACTGTGAAAAAGGGAGCATGCTTTGCCTTCCCCCGACTGGACTACATCACAAGGGACCTGTCACAATGGAAGAACAGTTCTGTGTTTTAGAGGGAGCCCTGATTGGAATCTCCTGTCAGAGGAACAACACTTTTTTATTTCTTAAAAAGGAATTGAGTGGCAATCTGCATAGGATTGCCAATTCTCCAAAAATCCAAACAATCATTTTCACAAAAAACAAGTGTTGCTTTCCAAAATCTTGCTTCAAGACATGTCGACAAGTACAATTGTGTAAACCTGAGAATTTGGTAAGTTGTTTTTATTCACTCAAAGGATGTGGGTATTGATGGCTAGGCCATTAATTATTACCCATCCCTAATTGCCCCAGAAAATTTAGTTGTGACCTGCCTTTTTAAACCACTGCAATGATTGGTACATAGCCATACCTATAGTGCCGTTAATCAATCTTGATCGGATAGATTTGTTTCATAACCCAGCACTGACTGAGGAAGCATTGACAATATAGATGAGGAAACAACTTTGCGGAAAACAATCACATGATGAGGTTGGTTGGCTCACCGAGCTGGTTTGTTGTTCCGCAGACGTTTCGTTACCATGCTGGGTAACATCCTCAGTGCAGCCTCTGATGAAGCGTCGGTGTGTTTTCCTGCCTGGTTTTTAAACTCTGGGGTCTGTTGCGATGGATTGCCTCACTTCCAGGTTTCCTCCATAGTGGAATGTATATGGGGTCGAGTTCAATGTGTTTATTAATAGCATGCTTCGTAGAGTGCCATGCTTCCAGGAATTCTTGTGCTTGTCTCTGCCTAGCCTGTCCCAGGATCTTGGTGTTGTCCCAGTCGAAGTCGTGGCTCTCCTTGTCCATGTGGATTGAGATGAGTGAGTATTGGTCATGTCTTTTTGTAGCCAGTTGGTGTTCATGTACTCTTGTTGTTAGTTTCCTTCCTGTTTGTCCGATGTAGTGTTTCTCGCAGTCTCTGCAGGGGATCTTGTAGATGACATTGGTCCTGTCCATGGCGGGGAGCAGGTCTTTAGTTTGAGTGGGCACTTGTCGTAGGGTTGATGTTGGCTTGTGTGCCACTCTGATGCCCAGTGGTCGTAGAAGTCTTGTGGTGATTTCTGACGTGTTCCTGATGTAGGGTAGTGTGATGAGTGTGCCGGGGCATGTAGAATCTTTCTGATGCTGTTCCTGTAGGCATTTCCTGATCCAGGAGATGAAACTGGGAAGTGAGGCAATCCATCGCAACGGACCCCAGAGTTTAAAAACCAGGTGGGAAAACACATCGACGCTTCATCAGAGGCTGCACTGAGGATGTTACCAAGCATGGTAACGAAGCGTCTGAGGAACAACAAACCAGCTTGGCGAGCAAACAAACCTCAACACCCACAACCCGAGCTACAGATCTACTCCAAAACCTTACAATCACATGAAGTTAGTAGCTTGGAAATGAACTGTGTTGAAATGAACCACCAGTGATGGATTTATGTTAAGATCTCATACTGAATTTGTAAAACTAGGCAGTAACATTTCACTGATTATGGTTCAAGGAGCCCAATTGGTTGGAAACATACCTTTCTTTATTTGTTCATGAGATGTAGCTGTCACTGCCTCAGCCAACTATTTTTTGGCAATGGTAAAACATACTTGAGAAGGTGTGGTGAGCTGTCTTCTTGAACTGTTGTATTCCTTGGAGTATAGGTGCACCCACAGTGCTCTTAGGAATTCTAGGATTTTTAACCAGCAATAATAAAAGAACAGTGATATAATTCCACGTCAGGATTGTGTATGATTTGGAAGTAATCTCACAGGTACTGGTGTTCCTGTGTATCTGCTACGCATTTCCTTCCAGGCTGTAGAGGTTGCACACTGCCTGGTGTAGTTGATCCATTGCATCTTGCAGATGGTACACACAGTGGCAACTCTGTGTCTGGAGGGAATGCTGAAGTGGGAGTGGGACAACAGTCAAGTGGACTGACTTGGCCTGGAAGGGTTTGAGCTACATTCTGTGCCCCGACTACTCTCAGTGTTTCTTTCAAGTGGTGTTTAACATTGGATAGTACTTACTCTTAAGCTAAAAGAGACTGGGAGGTGGTAATCATTACTGGCCCAGGTTTGATCTCATACCATGAGCCATGACATCTAAAATCAATTTCAAGGGCTCCCTGAGATATTTCCTTCCAACTGTGCAGAAGTATACAATCACCTCTTGTTGGTCCTGCTGGCCGGACAGATAGCACCAAGGGATAATGATGAAGCAATCTGGTATACTGGTTATGTAATGTGGTATCAGAATAAAGTTGTACACAACAGGCAAGGATCAGATGAGTATTAACTGAATCTATTCAAGTTGACCTATTGATTCCTAGTGAGGAAACCATAGGATCACTTTCCATTACCTGACAACCGATGCTCTGTTAATGTACTTCTTGGCCTTGAATTTCATCTCAAGAGAACTAGTGCCTGAGCTTGTTTACCAGAGTTTGTCCAAAAGTTGATAAATTTCTTAACCTGCTGAGATAACTTGCAGAACATCTCTGTACTTTTAAATCTTCTGTTCTTCGTGACCAAAGTCACAGAATATCCTGTTTATGCCTTATTAAAATATTCTTACCAATGTTTAGAATATGATAGGAAAAACAGGCCATGAAGTCCAAACATTCAAATGATTTTGATTGGAACAAAACTTTTTCACTTACATACTTTCTCACTGCAGTAATTGAAATGAGTTCAGCCAGGTGGACCTCATAGAATATGAGTTCTCTGACTGAGGCTGTTAATCCAATCAGGAAGCCCTGGCTGATAGATATAAGCAGGAGTATCAGAGATCCTGTTTCCTCTGAGAGTTGGCTCTGAGGAAGCTGAACCAGTATTAAGTACTATGCATGTGTAAATAAAGGTTGACTTGGTGGGTGGATACCAGCCTCTTTGGAGTTATTTCAGTGGCAACGAGAGAAAAAAAATGCTCCTGAAGAACTGTAATCACAATAGTTGTCTTTGAGTAGGGGTAAACCTTTCTGGCATCATGCCGTTATTTGGAAGTTTGATGCATTCAATCCTGTATTATTTCTTCTGGACAAATAATATTGAGGCAGATTAAAAAGCAATAAGTAATTCTCCTGACAGCTTATGGACCCATAGTCTTTTCAGTTATTAGGAACCTAATGTTTCCCGAGGCACTAAAACCTTTCAAGAGTTGACAGGTTTTGGTAAGGAATATTATGACCCCAAGACTCTCTAGTTCTGAGATGCTATGCGTTTTACTCGGCAGTTCAAGAGCCAGGGGAATCCATGTCGGGATGTTTGAGGTTAAGATGTCTGGCAGAGGAATATGACTTTGGTTTAACCGTTAATGAGAAGCTAAGAGGTGATTTGGTATTAATGGTGTAACCATGCAAAACCACCTACTAGTTGAAGCCTAAGTGCACTTCAAATGCACTACAATTGGCTTTGTCATTAGAAGATGTGCCACGTGGAGCATATGAGTTACAGAGTACCCCAATGAAATTGGACACCCTCAGCAGGTCAACTGAGCTTGGGGGTCACCACTTGAGTGAAGGCAATTGCATGTCCCCTGACTCAGGACATATTGATTGCATTTGCTGCCACTATGCAGACCCGAGACAGCAAAAGAGCCCCACTAGCCCTAGATTGAGTAAGAGAATTCATAGGCTAGTATTGAGGAGAGTGTACACCTTGGAAAGCCTACCTACATCTGGGTTGGAACAATTAGATTGCTTAGCAACATCCAAATCAGAACCAACGAAAGTAAACGTTTGGTTAAATGGCACCTGGTTCTCATGGAAGTCGATACTGGTGCAGCTATATTAGTGATTGCAGAACCAGTCTTTTACAAAATTTGCTCTGGAATCCAACCCTTTAGTTTGTGTAAGACCTCGGCTAGACTGAGAACGTATTCCAGGAACCTTTATAGATTAAGGATACAACTTCTGTACTGGTCTCAAAAGAGAAGCAGCTGGTTCAGTTACACTGATTGTAGTGAAAGGTTTGGGCCCCAGTCTGATAAGGGTGAAATTTGTTGAGAATGATTCACCTAGATTGTCTTAACATTGTTTGATTAGAGAAAGGCTGCCTGAGTGAAGTCCTAATTAAATACCCAGAAGGTTTTTCAGGAAGGTCTAGGGACTGTCAAAGCAGCCAAGACCACCTTGCATGTTGACCAGAAAGCAATTCCACAATTCTGCAAGGCCTACCCAGTACCATTTGCCTTGTGGGCAACAGTAGAGGCAGAAATAAGAAGGCTGGAAAGCAAAGGAATCAAACTAGTCCATTTTGTGGAGTGGGTAACACCAGTTATACTGATTGTGAAACCCAATGCGTTGGTTTGCCTTTGTGGGGATTTTAAACAAATGGTAAACCACTTCTCAAGGCTGGATAAATACCCAATCCCTTGTATAGAGGACTTATATGCAAAGGTGCCAGGGGCTGCTCTCCATGAAGCTGGACATGAGCCATGTGTACCTGCAGTTGCAGTTAGATGAGGATTCCCAGAAGCATGCTACAATTAACACCCATAAGGATTTGTACCACTATATGAGACTGCCATTTGGGCAATCATCAGCCTGTACCATTTTTCAGCAGACAATAGAAAACATTTTTATAAGGTCAACCGCGCCACCCCCTCCTCAGCTGCCATTTATCTTAATGACATGCTAATAACAGGGAAGACCCAATAAAGGGCAATCGGGGAACTTGGACATAGTGCTTAGATGTTTCTCCAAAGCGGGTGTATGCCTTCGAAGGGAAAAGTGTGTGTTCCTGTCACCCAATGTGACCTACTTGAGCTGCAGACTCAACAAGACCGGGTTACACCCGTTGGAAGATAAAGTGAGGGCAATCAAAGGCGCCCCAGCTCCCACTTCTGTACCAGAGCTCAGGTCTTTCCTTGGGCTGGTGAACTATTATGGAAAGTTCATATGTAGCCTGGGCTCCATCCTGGCACCCTTACCTCTACTATAGAAAAAGGTTCAGATGTGGAAATGGTCTGTGGCAAAAACGTGACCTTTAGGGAAGTGAAGAAACAGTTATCATTGTCTAAGTTGTTGGCACACTGTGATCTGAAGTGAAAGCTGGTGCTGACATGTGATACCTCCCCAAATGGTATCGGGTAGTGTTGGCTCCAGATGACCCAATGGAGAGGAAAGCCCAACAATGTATGCTTCCCAGACTTTGGCTGATGCGGAGCACAAATATATCCTGATAGGGAAGGAAGGTTTGGCGGTCAGGTTTGAAGTGAGGACATTCCATCAATACCTTTACAAACGTAAATTTGTAATAGTAACAGACCACAAACCACTGATAGGGCTACTCAAAGACGACAACACCGTGCCACCCATAGCTTCAGGTTGAATTCAGTGGTGGGCTCTCATTCTAATTGCATACATTTACAAGTTGGAACACTGCCCTTTTAACAGCTATTCGTGTCTGACCGAACCTGATATTTACTTGATATTATGGGAGCTGTTAGGAAGCTGTGGGTGTGATGAGAACCTGCATGACACAATCTGAATTCCAATCTGAAAGGCTCAATATGGAATTTGGAGGATTTGAAGAGTTTGGAAACATGAAACAGGAAGTTAAATGGTGATTCCACACAGGCAAAAACTGCACCCTACTGCAAGGTGTTTTCCGACTTGTGCTAGAGATAGATATAAGGGACAAATTGGTCTTCCAAGTACATTGACTATGACAAACAATTACCTCATACACACATGGGTTGACATCACAGGGCATTATAGAAAAAGGCCCTTTGGTCCATCTGTGCTGTTCAATAACAAGAATCTAACTATTCCAATTTCATTTTCCAACACTTGGCCCACAGCCTTGCATATCTTACATTCACAAGTGCATATCAAAATACTTTTTAAATGTTATGAGGAGTTTTGCCTCTACCACCCTTACAGAGAGTGAGTTCTAGATTCCCATCGCTCTCTGGGTGAAAAACTACCATCTAAACCCCTTGCTTTAAATCTATGCCCCCAGTCATTGATCCCTTCATCAAGGGGAAATATTCTTCCTGCCCACCGTATCTCTGCCCACCCCCTCATAATTGTATTTATCTCAGTCATATCCCCCTCAGTTCCCTCTGCTCTAAGGAGAATAACCCCAGTCCATCTGATCTCTCTTCATAACCAAAACTTACCTGCCCAGGCAACATCCTGGTGTTTCTCCTCTGTGCCCTCTCCAGTGCAATCATATTTGATTTGATTTATTACTATCATGTGTACCAAGGTACAGTGAAAAGTGTTGTCTTACATGCTTTACAGGTAGATCATACTATACAAGTGAATCAGGGAACAGAATAGAGTTCAGGACACAATGCTACAGCTGCCGAGAAGGTGCAGAGAGAGATCAACATTAATATTAAAGAGGTCCATTCAAAAGTCTGATAAGTGGGGACAAAGCTGTTCTTGGATCTGTTCGTATGTGTATTCAAACTTTTATATCATCTGCCCAATGAAGAGGTTGGAAGAATTATAACTGGAGTGGGAGGGGTCTTTGATTATGTTGGCTGCTTTCCTGAGGCAGTGGGAAATATAGATGGAGTCTATGAATGGGAGCCTGTTTTGTGTGATGGACTGGGCTGTAATCACGACTCTGTAGTTTCTTTCGATCTTGGGAAGAACAGTTGCCATGCCACGTTGAGATGCATCCCGATAGGATGCTTTCCATGGTGCATCTATAAAAATTGGTAAGAGTCTTTGTGGACATGACGAATTTCCTTAGCCTCCTGAGGAAGTAGAGGTGTTGTGCTTTCTTGACTGTCGCATGAGGTGGGTGGACCAGGACAGATTGTTGGTGATCATCACTCCCAGGAACTCGATGCTCTTGACCATTTCCACCTCAGCACCATTGATGCAGACAGGGACGTGCCCTCCACTCTGCTTCCTGAAGTCAATGGCCAACTTCTTCATGCTGCTGACTTTGATGGAGAGATTGTTGTCTTTATACCATGCCATTAAGCACTTTATCTCCTTCCTGTACTCCAACTCATTGCTTGAAATCCAACCTACAATGGTGGTGTTGTCAGCAAACTTGGAAATGAGTTGGTGCGGAATTTGGCCACACACAGTCACGTGTGCATGAGGAGTATTGTAGGGGGCTGAATATGCAGGTTGCGGGGCACCAGTGTTGTGGATTATCATGGAGGAGGTGTTGTCACCTATTCTTACTGACTGCAGGCTGTTGGTCAGGAAGTCGAGAATCCAGTTACAGAGAAGGAGCAGAATCCTAGGAGTTTGGGAACAAGCTTGTTTGGAATTGTGGCCTTGAAGGCGGTGCTGTAGTCAATGAGTAGAAGCCTGATGTAGGTATCCTTGTTGTCCAGATGTTTCAGGGATGAGCGTAGGGCCAGGGACATTGTGTCTGCAGACAATACTCTAGCTATGGTCTAACTTATAATTTATACATTTCCAGCATAACTTTCCTGCTCTTAAACTCTGTCTCAGCTAATAAAGGTAAGTATTTCATATTCCTCCTTAATCATTTTATCCACTTGTACCACTACCTTAAGGGGTAAGTGGACATGCACACGAAGGTTCCTTTGCTTCTTGGTGTTTCCCAGGGTCCTACCATTCACCATGTATTCCCTTCCCTTGTTGTCCTGCCCAAGTGCATCATCTCATACTTATACAGATGGAATTCCATTTGCCACTGATCAGCCCATCTGACCAGCCTATCTATATCCTGGGATATACATCCTGTGATATCCATTGCAATAATATGTTCTTACATGGACAGAGGGACCAGCACTTTTTTTTCTTTATTCATTCACTGGATGAGGGGTGTCGCTGGCTAGCCCATTCCTAATTTATTGCCCATTCCTAATTGCTCAGAGGGCAGTTAAAAGTCAACTACATTGCTGAGTCTGGAGTTGCATGTTGGCCAGGCCAGGTAAGGATGGCAGTTTCCTTCCCTAAAGGACATTAGTGAACCAGATGGGTTTTCCCAACAATCGACAATGGATTCAAGGTCATCGTTAGATTCTTAATTCCAGTTATTTTTAAATTCAAATTCCATAATCTGCCATGACGGAATTTGAAACCCGGTCCTCGGAGTGTTATCTGGGTCTCAAGATTAACAATCCAGCAATAATAACACTAGGCCATTGCATCCCCATATGGAACATCAAATGTTCTAATAAATATGTTATGCCTTTAACCTGGATGACAAACTGTCTTCCTCTTAACTAAGTTGACAGATGCCTTAGCTTTATCCTTACACTACAATAATCTTCAGCAGAGAGTTTATTATCCAGCACACTTCCATTTCTCACCCATTGCCCCCACCCTCCCAGTTAACCAATAGTTGATCTGCTGTCTCCTCTCCTGCTAGGCCATATCTGCTCCTGCACAGGTTCATGAGGAACAATCTTGATCGAGGCCCTCCAAAACACAGTCGCCAAATACCAAGAGTATCTCATCAGGCAGAACAGGCATTTGAGTAGCTTGCCTTGGTCTCTGCTGAACCACAGATTGCACCACAGAGGATGCACCACGTTGTATTAGGAGATAAACATAGAGTAAATAATTTAGTTTAGGGGGAGGCAGATGGGGGTGTGATAAGATGCAATGCTGTTACATTTCCGACTGGAATGTACTCCAAAAAGCAAGCATGTCTCAATCTGAATGGTCTCCTTAGGTGCTGTAATGACATTTTGTACAAAAATGACTATTGGTATTTTTAAATAGTTTATGCACTGATGTTAGGTCATTGACATAAACTTTTAAAGAGTTCCCAAAGCACACTCTGAACTGTGAATCATTTAACCCAGTCAGAACAACACAGAAATGTTGCCACATATCAATATTGGGATGGAATTTGACTGAAGAGTGAATTAATAGTGAAAATACTACAAGTGACAAATTAAACAATCAAAATGAACTAGAACCATGAGGAGCTGACAAGAGGACGATCCTGAGACAGTCAGGAATACCGATAGGAACAGGCAAAAGAAGAACCCTGCAACAACCAGTCAATTTTGTTGTTAGGTCAGTTTACCTGAAAGTGCTGGGCATATTGGTTTCGTGGAGCTGAAGATGTGCTAAAAGATTGGGGATGGATGAATAGCCATAGTCAAATGAAAAATTGAGAATGTGAGAGTGAAGCTCGCTCTCCATCGTGAGTAGGAACCTAATCATCTAGTGTGAGGAATTCTCATAGCTGTATGTGATGAGATCTGATCCATTTCTCCTTCCTGTGCTGGGGTAACCACCCAAGTCATCTTCCACTTTACTCCGCAGTGAAAGGTGGACCATGTTTATGGAGCCACTATGTACAAATCTCTTCTGAACTCTCTCCAGCTTAATAATATCCCCATTATGAGACAGTGATAAGACCAGGAAACATTACAGCAGGAATGAGTGTAGTTTCAATGGCCTGCAGCTGCTTTCATTGCTGAAAACCTGAGAGTGGAGGGTTAGGAGGTGGGGAAGCAGGAGGTGGTGGGGTGTTTCAGGTGCCAGATGGGTGGAGATATGGTGTCTAGCAAGTGGCTAAGTGCATATGGTATGTTGATGGGCATGTGTCAGGGTATGTTGAGTCTGTGAATTCGAGTTATTTGGAGAGGATAGAATCAAGTCTATTAAGGTTGGATTGGGGGGCATGGTTTTGGGTCTAATGGGGTTTGGTTGAGGGTTTGGGTGGAGTGTCCAACAGTGTCAGGTCCGAGGGATTGTTTGGGTTTGGAAGGGAGTGCTGAGTCTGAGGAACAGAGGAAGGGAGGTGGTTTCAGGTCTAGTGAGGCTGGGTAGGTCAGGGTGAGAGGGTGTCAGGTCTAGGAAATCAGAAACTATTTTGGGGTGGTCAGTGGTGAGTTGAGGTGTTCAGTTGAATAGTTACCTGGGAGTTCATGCAGGATTTTAATCCTCTATATTTCCGAGTAAATTTTAGTGAGTCAGAACCTTTGAAAGTCCGAAATCTCAAAAGGGACTGTTTTGGAGTATTCCAGATGCTGCTTAATGTCCTACAGAAATTTCAATTTCCCAAGCGATTCCTGTGGAGTTGTGGAATTTGCACAGGATTGCGATGCACAACTCCAATCTACTGTGCAGAAGCTGCTATCTGGTCATCTGAATTTCTGGGCCATTGATTTAGCAAACAGAACAGAGGTTTGCAATTATTTTTTGAAGACAATGCATCTTTAATAAAACATATTACTGGTTAACTACCAAGAGAAAGAAACAAATATGGCCTTTATCTCAAATATTTCTAGCTCTTGGCAGCTGAATCATAGAACCCCACAGTGCAGAAGCAGGCCATTCTACCTATTGAATCCACAGCGACCCTCTGAAGAGAAACCCACCCAGACCCACCCCTGCATCCTACCCTTATAATGCCCCATTTCCCATGGCTAATCCACCTCACCGGCACATCTTTCAACTCTGGGAGGAAACTGGAGCACCCAGAGGAAACCCAAACAGACATGGGGAGAATGTACAACCTCCACACAGACGGTTAACTGAGGGTGGAAGGTAAAGCAAATGGAAGAAAATGAATTAAGGGGGCATTGTTTATAGAAAAACATGTTCTTTCCACTGTCAAAAAAAATGTACCTTGAAAACATTGCTGTATTGTGCGTACCATTACTGCACCTTGGGCTATTCTTGTCTCTGTTTCTCCTCTAAAGGCTGGATTACCTCTTTAACCAATTTCTGGCCAGACTAGGGTATTGACCTGGGTTAAAGTGTTAGTCAAGTCTATTAGTGCTCCTAAACTCTTAAGTTCAGGAGTGTGCCTGGAGGATCCAGCGTATAATTCAGATGACAGCATTCCCAGCAGTAACAATTGATGCCCCTTTCTAATCTGAACTGGATAATGTGCTTTTCTATATGTTTCTCTATACTTTTGATGGTTGGATTGAATATACTTCAGGCTGGAGTCAAAGAAATTGTTAGCCTGGTTTATTTCACAGACAGTAATTAAACAGTGTGATATTTTAATCAAAATGAACCTCACTAACCAACCTTTGTGAATAAGATACTACTTAAACAATAAATTGCTGTGTCTTCATTAGAACAAGAGAAACTACTTATTTTTATATTGCGCTTTCTAACATAATAAGTCGTCACAAGACTTTTTCCCCTCCCCCAGCCAGGAGAAACATCATCCCTGCACCCAGTCCTGCCAGAATTATTTTATGTTTTTCATTGCAATCCCCTCTCATTCTTCTAATCTCTACAGATTACAGACCCAGTTCACCTCATCTGTCCTTGTATGACAAACCTGTCATCTCAGCAAACAGAGACAACACCATGTAGAGCTGGAGAAACGGAGCTGGAGAAACACAGCAGGCCAGGCAGCATCAGTGGAGCAGGAAAGTTGACATTTCGGGTCAGGACCCTTCAGAAATGGGGAGGGGGAGGAGAGCTCAGAAATAAATAGAGAGAGGAGGGGTGGAGCTGGGGAAGGTAGGTGGGATGGTGATAGGTGAGTGCAGGTATGGAGTGGTGGGGGTTGGTCAGTGGGATTGGAGGGGCTGATAGGTGGGAGAGAAGACGGACAGGTTGTGCCAGGTCAAGAAGGCGAGGATGAGAGGCAGGGTTGGTCATGGGATGATGCCAGGGGTGGGGAGATTTTAAAACTGGTCAATTCTGTGTTAAGTCCATTGGGCTGTAACCTCCTGAGGTGGAATATGAGGAACTGTTCCTCCAGTTTGCATGTGGTGTCATTGTGGCACTGGAGGAGGCCCAGGATGAACACATCGCCCAAGGACTGGGAGGGGGAGTTAAAATGGTTGGCGACCGGAAGGTGTTCTCCTTTGTCACGTACAGAGCACAGATGGCCTACAAAATGGTCTCCGGGTCCACACTTGGTCTCACCGATATAGAGGAGGCCACATCGGGAGCAGCGGATACAGGAGACCAAATTGGAAGATGTACAGGTGAACCCCTGTCTAATATGAAATGTTTGCTTTGGGCCTTGAATAGAGGTGAGTGGGTTGGTGTGGAGGCAGGTGCAGTATTTCCTGCGGTTGCAGGGAAAGGTGCCAAGGTAATGGTGTTAGTGGGGAGTGTGGAGCAGACGAGGGAGTCGCAGAGAGTGGTCTCTACGAAAGGCAGATAGGGTGGGGAGGGAAATATATCTTTGGTCATGGGGTCGGATTGTAGGTGGTAGAGAATGATACGTTGGATGCGGAGGTTGGTGGGGATTCTGTCTTTATTTTTGTTGGGGGAGGGGATTTGAGGGCAGAGGTGCAGGAAATGCAAGAGATGCGGTTGAGGGCATTTTTGATGAATGGAGGGGGCAAGTTGCCGTCCTTGAAATAGGAGGACATCTGGGATGTGCAGGAGTGGATTGCTCCAACTTGGGAGCAGATGTGGCGGAGATGGAGAAATTGGGAACAGGGGATCGCAGAAGGGTTGGTGAGAGCAGGTGCAGTCTAGGTGACTGTGAGAGTTGGTGGGCTTGAAATAGATGTCAGTTTCATGGCAGTTACCAGAGATGGAGACTGAGACATCCAGGAAGGAGAGGGAGGTATCAAAGATGGTCCAGGTGAATTTGAGTTTGGGGTGAAAGGTGTTAGCAAAGATGATGGAATGTCCAAGCTCTTCATGGGACCACGAGGCAGCGCCAATATAACCATCAATGTAGCAGAGGAAGAGGTGGGGGATTGTGCCAGTAAGGAACTGTTCCTCATTTCCTATGAAGAGGCAGGCATAGCGTGGGCCCATGCAGGTGCCCATGGCCACCTCCTTAGCCTGTACGAAGTTGGAGGAGTTACAGAGAAGTTGTTCAGGGTAAGGACAGTTCTGTTCAGCAGATGAGGGTGTTGGTGGAGGGGACTGGTTGGGCTGTGGGAGAGGAAGAAGCAGAGGCCTTTTAGGCCATCTGCGTGGGGGATACAATTATACAGGGGTAGTGAAGATGAGGTGTTGGGGACCAGGGAATTGAAAGCCTTGGAGGAGGTGGAGGGTGTGGGTGGTGTCCTGGATGTGGGTTGGGGAATGATGAGGTTGGAGGCTGTGGGTGGGAGGTCACCTGAGGTGATGAGGTTATGAATGGTCTGCGACACGATGGTTTGGTGGTCAGGGATGGGACCATAAGTGAGGGGGCGGTAGGAGGAGGTGTCAGAGTTGACGCCCAGCCTCGGCGACGTAAAGGTCAGTGTGCCATACCAGTACTATGCCTCCCTTATCTGTGGGTTTGATGGTGTGGTTAGCGTTTGAGCGGAGGGAGCGGCGGGTTGCACGTTCCATTGGGTAGAGGTTGGAGTGAGTGCGAGGGGTGGAGAGGTTGAGGTGATCAATGTCGTGACGGCAGTCACAAATGAAGAGATCAAGGGAGGGTAGGAGGCAGTGGAGTGGTGTCCTGGAGGATGAAGTTTGTTGGAGGTGGGAGAAGGGGTCTGTAGAGAGTTGGTTGGAATCCTGGAAGGTCAATTATTAGGCCCTGGGGATTTATCAGCTTAAATTCCAACTATATCCTCCAACACTATTTGTTTGCTAATCTGCTTTGATTCCTCCTTCCCAATAAACCCTTGCTTCCCTCGAATTTCCCCAAGTTATTTGCATCTTTTTCTGTGAAGACGGAACTAAAGTAGTTGATTCTCCCCGTGTCTGTGTGGGTTTCCTCTGGGTGCTCTGCTTTCCTCCCACAGTCCAAGGATGTGCAGGCTAGGTGGATAAGTCACAAGAAATGCAGAGTTACAGGGTAGGGGCGTGGGCCTAGGTGGGATGCTCTTCAGAGGGTCGGTGTCAACTTGAAGGGCTGAATGGGCTGCTTCCATGCTTACAGGGTTTCTAAGATTTCTATGATTTTCTGTGATTTGTCTTCACAAATCTCTTCTCTTTTTACTTACTTATAGAACGCCCGTCTGTCTGCACTTATGTTCCTTGCAATTTTATTCCCATACTCTATTCTCCGCACCTATATCAGCCTTTGTCCTCCATTACTAAACTTTAAACTGCTTCCAGTCCTCAGGCTTGTTGCTTTTTCTAGCAACTTTATGACTTTTCCTTGGATCTAGCACTATCCATAATTCCTTTAATTAGCTTTAGTTGGGCTACTTTTTCTGTTGGGTTTTATTGCCCAAAAAGAATGTAAAATAGTTGTAACACATGCAAATGTTCCTTAATTCTTACCTATTACTTTTCTACTGGCAAGCCTTTTGATGAAGTTACCCAGTTTATCAAGAGCAGCTTACCATTCAATACCATTCTTCATTTCTGAAGAAGGGTCTAGGCCCGAAACGTCAGCCTTCCTGCTCCTCTGATGCTGCTTGGCCTGCTGTGTTCATCCAGCTCTACACCTTGTTATCTCAGATTCTCCAGCATCTGCAGTTCCTACTATCTCTGATACCATTCAATACCTTCTGAATTTGCTTTGTTTTAATTTAGGACCCTAATTTTAGATTGCATTACTTCACCTTCCATCCCAATCAGAAATATTGTCTCAATATTGTCACCTTCTTTTCTCAAAGGAACTCTCAAAACAATGTTTAAAAAAGTCATCTCCTGAAATTGAAATGCCATAGTATTCTTTAATGTGGTACAGTGAAGCCACCCATGATTCCTGTAGCACTTCGTTTTAGTCATTTCTAATTTCCCATTTAATACCAATACCTACCTCATGTTTGGTGGCCTGTAGATAACCCAACTAATGGTTAATACCCGTTATTGCTTCTTAGGTCCACCTAAACTGATTCTACATTTAAATTTCCTGTGCCAAATTCCTTCCTCATTATACGCTGATTTCTTCTTACACTGATAAAAGCACTCCATCTCTTTTGTAGATAGTAGGAACTGCCGATGATGGAGTCTGAGACAACAAGGTGCAAGGCTAGATGAACACAGCATCATAGGAGCAGGAAAGCTGACATTTCGGGTCTGGACTCCGTCTCTTTTTCCTTTTTGCCTGTCCTTCTTAAGGATTGCCTATCCTCGGATATTGAATATCCAGCCTGGTCACCCTGCAGCCATGTCTCCCTAATCTTTATCATACTGTACCTGACTATTTTGGCTATTAATTTATCTACTTTATTGCAAATTCTCCATGCATTCACATATAGTCCAATTAGACTTGTCTGTTTAACATATTTACACATTTTTTGTACCTTGGTTCTATTTGCTGATTGTTCTTTTTCCTTCTGTCTTCCATTTTGCATTCTAATTCTCTAGCTTTCATTTGCATCTTTGTTTCCATCACTCTTCTGTTTCTGCTCAGATTCCTGTTTGCCACCACTCTGGTTTATAACATCCCCCACAGTACCAGCAAGTTTGAATATTAGTCCTGATTCTTCTTGGTTGTAACCCTTCAGCTTGTACAAATTCCATCTTTCCCAGAATCAGGCTTTACATAGGTAAAGAGGTGAAAAATGTTCACAATACTCCAAGAGTGGTCTCACCAAGGCCCAGTACAGCTGCAAGTAGGAATCTAAATCCCTTGCTCTTACACCATTCCTCCAGACTTGCACTGAAATGGTCTGTTTTTCTATTTCTGATCTCACTAAAATGAGGCTCTGGGAGCAATTGTGAGATTGCTACCTTTGAGGTCCTGCTTTTCAATTCAATTCCTATATTGTCCTTTCAAGGACCCATCCCACTTTTTCCTATATCTCTGGTACTGACATGTACCACAAGATCTGGCTGATCTCCCTCCCCCTTCACAAAATCTATATTAACAATTTGTATGAAGGATTCAAATACAACATTTACAAGTTGGGAAGTAATGGCCTAGTGCTATTATTGCTGGACTGTCAATCCACAGACCTAGATAATGTTCTGGAGACATGGGTTTGAATCCTGCCATGACAGATGGTGGAATTAGAATTCAATAAAAAAAATCTGGAATTAACGGTCTAATAATGATCACAAATCCATTTTTGATTGTTGGAAAAACCCATCTGGTTCACTAGCGTCCTTTAGGGAAGGAAACTGCCACCCTCACCTGGTCTGGCTTACATGTGACTCCAGACCCACAGCAATGTGGTTTACTCTTTACTGCCTTCTGAGCAACTAGGGATGGGCAATAGATGCTGCCTAGCCAGCAATGCCCTCATCCTGTGAACAAATAAAGTTTCTTAAATGATACAAAACGAGGTGGCAACGTGTGTGGGGATTAAGACGTAAAGAAGTTTCAACATGATTTAGGCAAGTTGAGTGAGTTGGTACAAATATAGCAGATGCAGCATGATGTGGAAAAATGTGAAGTTGCCCATTTCAGTAAGAAAAATAGAATGGCAGAGTATTATTTAAATATTGATAGGTGGGAAATATTGATGTTTAAAGGGACCTGTGTTTCCATGTATACCAGTTACTGAAAGCAAGCATGTAGATGCAGAGTGTTTTGAGCACAGTAGCTAGGAAGGTTTACTGCAGTTGTACAGGGCCTTGGTGAGACCATTCCTGGAGTATTGTGTGTAGTTTTGGTATCCTTACCTACAAAAATAATGCACTTGCCATACACTTACAGCAAAGGTTTCTGGACTGATTTTTGAGAAGTTAGGTTTGTCTCCACATTAATTGGGCCTGTATTCCCAAGAGATTAGAAGAACGAAAGAAAATCTCATTTAAGCATATAAAATTCTGGACATGGCTGGACAGATTGGATGCAGGGGTGATGTTGCTCCTGGCTGAAGGGGGAAAAATCAAGGGGTCACAATCACAGAATATGCTATTTCTGACTGAAATGAGGGTAGTGAAGCTATGGAATTCTCTACCACAGAAGGCTGCTGAGACCATGTCACTGAATATACATAAGAAAGGAAAGAACAGATTTCTAGAGGTTAAAGATGTCAAGGTGCATGGCATTAACATAGAGGATCAGCCGTGACCATGTTGAATGGTGGACATGTCTGAATGGGCCAAGAGATAGTAAGAACTGCATATGCTGGAGCCAGAGGCAACACAGTGTGGAGGTGAAAGAGCACAGCAGGCCAGGTAGCATAAGAGGAGCAGGAAAGCTGATGTTTCAGATTGGGATCCTTCTTCAGAAATGAAGGGTCTGAAGAATGAATGAATGAAGGGTCATTTCTGAAGAAGGGTCCCAACCCGAAACATCGGCTTTCCTGCTCCTCTGATGCTGCCTGGCCTGCTGTGTTCCTCCAGCTCCACACTGTGTTATCGCTGAATGGGTCAAATTGCCTTGTCTTGCTTCTATTTTCTATGTTCCTATATTTCTATTAGTTGCAACAGTATTGGTTGACCTAAGCCTTGAGAGAAGTTGATGAAGGGGCAAGAGATATGTGACAACTTGTTGGGGTAATGATCTAAGAATATGAAGGAGGGACCTTGAAAGTGTATATGTGGAGGAAAGGGAGAGGTGAAAGCCTTCAGCTAGGTGCAGCCAGGTTAAGATTTTTTAAAATGAATGAAATATTCAAATTGATCAATGGATTAATTCCCCTTATGGATGCTGTGATGGAAAACACTTAATTATATCAAATAATTTTGACTGTAGCTTGTAATTCACTACTTGCTGATTTAAACACAAACGATGATTCTTTCTGGATGCTAACCGACTTGTTCTGTATTTCCAGCATTCTCTGTTTTTATTGCTAAAATAAAACATTGACACAAGATAATTAATGTCTTGCTTTGATTCAATAAATTGAATCTTCTGCCTAAATGAATGCTTTCTGCAGTATGGCAGTTTATTCATTGTACAGTGCTGTTTGTGCACAGATTCAAAAATTCTAGTGTTCATTGTAAAATTTCACAAAAGCTGTCTCTTGGCATAACAGCGACCAGTGGTTCCTGGCCTGGAGAGGGTCAGGCTTATTGATAGTCAAATCTGTGTTCCGGTCAATTCAATTGAATGATTTCCCATTCTCTCACTTCCTTGTCATTTGTTCATCTCCATTGAATTTGTCTCCGTGTAGATAAAAAATTACTTTTATGAGTCAATTAGACTTTTTAAAACACAGTCATTGACAATGGGACTATTATACGGTTCTATCAATCCAGTTTAACTTCAGTCAACACACAGTTGTTTCCAACAAGATAAAGGAAAGAAAATTGCATTTATATAGTGTCTTTCATGATTTACAACCAATGAGTCACTCGTGTAATCTAGGAGACATCACAGCTAAGTAATGCATACCAAACTCCCACCAACAAATAATGACCAGATCATCTATTGCAGTGCTGTTGTTTAAGGGCAAAGATGCCAAGAGGACTCCATGTCCTCTTTCAAAATAGTATTGTGAGTTATTACACTCCACTACCACCATTCTCTCCAGGGATAACTCCAACGATAGCCGTGAAGACTTGTGCTCCAGAATCTTCCAGCTATAACATTGGCATCTACTTGATGGGAGAATTGCCTAGGTTAGTCCTGTGCACAAAAAGCAAGTCAAATCCAATCCTGTGAATTAGTGCTCTATCAATTTACCCTCACCCAACAGTAAAGCTACAGTAGGGTTCATCACTCTTTCTATCGAGCTCTCTGACACCCAGTTTGGGTTCTGCCAGGGTCACTCAGCTCCTGACCTCATTACAGCCTTAGTTTGAACATGGACAAAAGAGCTGAATTCCAGAGGTGAGGCAAGAGTGACTGCCCTTGATATCAAGGCTGCATTTGACCAAATGTGCCAGTAAAGAACCCTAGCAAAACTGGAGTCAGTGGGAATATTTGTGGTTATTGGAGGTCAATCATCTCAGCTCCGGGATATCTCTGCAAGAGTTCCTCAGGGTAGTATCCTCAGCCCAACCATCTTCAGCTGTGACCTTCCCTCCATTGTAAGGTCAGAAGTGGGGATGTTCACCAATTCTTGTATAATGTTCAGCACCATATGTGACTCCTCTGATACTGGAACAGTCCATGTCCAAATTTAGAATGATCTGGACAGTTTGGGTTTAGCTGACAGGTGGCAAACAGCATGCACATCACACAAGTGCCAGGCAATGACAATCTTGAACAAGACAGAATGTTCCCATGACATTAAATGGTGTTACCCACACTTATTCTCCCACTATCAATCTCCTGGGGGTTGCCATTGACCAAAAACTGAACTGGATTAGCCGTACAAATACCAAGGTTACAAGCATAGGTCAGAGGCTAGGAATCCTACAATGAGTAACTCACCTCTTCACCCCTCAAAGCCTGTCCATCATCTACAAAGTACAAGTCAGGAGTGTGATGGAATACTCCCCACTTGTCTGGATGAGTGCAGCTCCAATAACACTCAAGAAGCTTGACACCATCCAGGACAAAGCAGCCTGCATGATGGGCACCACAGTCACAAACATCCACTCCCTCCACCACCGATGCTCAGTAAGAAAGTCTACAAGATGCACTGTGGAAATTCATAAGGCTTCTTTGATAGCACCTTCCAAACCCAGGACCACTTCCATCTAGAAGGACAAGGACAGCAAATAGATGAGAATGCCACCACCTGCAAGTTCCTGTCCAAGCCACTCAGCAACCTGGCTGTCACTGGGTTAAAATCCTGGAATCCCCTTCCTCATGGCATTATGGCTGTACCTACACCACGTGGGCCTGCAGTGGTTCAAGAAGGCACTTCACCACCATCTTCACAAGGGCAGCTAGGGATGGGCAAGAAATGCTGGCTTAGTCACTGAGGGCCACATTCCATGGGTGAATAAAAAATGTTTTTTTCCCAAATCCAATTTCCAAAGGATCGCCCAAATCCCTTTGTACTCAATTGTGACATGCAACACCATGTTCATCCCTGATACTGATAACTATGTCAACCTGCCTAATGGGCAAAGCATGGTCAAGCAAGGCGGAGATGATAACAGCATCCATGCAGGCACAAGGTGAAGAGTAAATTAAGAGAGCAAGCAACCTTGAGATGCAACACTGAGATGCTGGTGCCTGTCAAAGCAGGCAAAGTTTTCTTGCAGCAGGATTACAATGAGAGATGTCATCGTGCTCTAACCTACAGCATTAAAGTGCAGAAGCATACTGTAAGTGGGTTGGAGGTGTGCCATAATGATGTGGAGAGCCTGCCATGTGTCAGTTGCCAAAGTCCATGGAGGTGGCTTGTATGCAACTGATGGCCTGCAGCATACCCTGAGTTTTTGATGCCAGGTATCAATGATTGGAGTCCAGAAGAGCAAGTGGTTAGTTGGAGTTGCCCAATAGCTGTCCTGGCTTTCATGTCATGAATTACCAGCATCCGGTTTCTATCTGGTGCCTGGCAGAAATGGAACCAACATATTAATGTGGCAAGGTTTGGTGTTAGTGAGGGTGATAAGGAGCAATAATTCTTGTTAATAGGCTTCTCGCAATTCCCTAGAGAAAATCTTATCTTGACAGCTAAAACCCTGTTGGAAAATTAAAATTGTTGTTCCAAATGTCAGGGAAGGTCCAACTGCACATCTCACACCTTTCTTCCAGGTTTCTCACTGTAGCCTACATCCTTCAGGACGTTACAAATGTCTGCCTGGCATCTATTCAAAAGTAAAAATGGAAATTTCTGGAAAAGCTCAGCAGGTCTGGCAGCATCTTTGGAGAGAAATCAGAGTTGATGTTTCAGGTCAAGTGACCCTTTGGTTTCTCTGCATAGATGCTGCCAGACCTGCTGAGCTTTTCCAGCAATTTCATTTTGTTTCTGACTTAAAGCATGTGCAGTTCTTCTGGTTTTTATTTGTTCAAAAGACTGCAAATAAAGAAATCTTATGATGTGACTGAAAGAGAATTCAAATGCTTTCTGGAATCAAAGAGAGAGGTAGGAGCAGAATGTTCAGTGTTTACAGCTTGTTCCACCATTCAGTTAAATTGTCGATAATCTTCACCAGAAATCCACTTACCACCTTTGACCCATATCCGTTGCTAACCTTACAAAAAACTATTGATGTCCATCTTGAACATTTCTACTGACTCAATGTCTGAAGCACTTTCAGTTTACTAAAATGCCTTGTTGTAAGGTATAGTCTTTGAATTTAGCACTTTCAATAGTTTTATTGAAGAGAAATTACAATGAAAATCAATTAGGACAGAGGTAGTTTGGTTTCCAAATAAACACTATGCTTTACTATCAATGCAGAAGAAAGTGGCTTCTTGCAACATCTTCTTCCCTTTCAAATTACTTGCAGTATGTTTTAGTACTAAAATTGATTTCATTAATTTTCAGCATTTACACAGTATAGTGATCAGATGTTAAAGTTGTTGCAGAGTGCAGCTCAGCTATTCCACAAATGTTTCTTATCAGTTTGTTAAACAGCCAAATAGAATGTTCAGGGTGAAAACTAACCCAGGATTGCTTTCTTTAGAACCAAGATTTTTCTTTCTAAGCTATCCAAATGATCTTTTCTCATAAGTACGTGGCACAAATATTAACCAAGTTCTGCTACTGTCAAAACAAGGCATGAAGCCAAATCGATACACAATGTTGAGCAATCTGTTCATATTCTTATTTCATATGAAGCATTCATTCATTGCCTAGGATATTTTTGAAAATGATCACTTGTTTTGCCTCATTTTGCTTCAATTTATCCCTTAAAGGGAATGAATGCTTTTGGAACGTTTGAGAATTATAGAGATGTTTCACAAACTGTCAGTGTTTGAAAAAGCAATGATGATTTCTAATGCAAACTCATTGACTTGTGCTCCTCTCATAATGGTTTATGCTTGTCAGATAGGAGCAGATTATTCAACACTATCAGTGTATTTATCTGGTTTCATGTCTTGCGCCAACTTTAGCAGAATTGTTTATTTCTGTGCCATACTCAGCTTATTTATTCTGAGTGTGAAAATGAGCTTACAAGTCTTATCACATCAACGCCTGCCTGTTTTCAAGTCAGTAAAACATGAATCTAGCAGACAAAAATAATGTGTCATCCCAAGTCCTACTAAGTCAAGAAACATCCTGACACTATTCCCATTTTGTTCAGTATTAGTTGATCCATATAAAAGCAGAATGGCATTGCAATTGGCCTCTGCCTCGGTGCTACAAAGTGAAATACTGCCATGGAACTCAACCCTGAAATAAAAACTGAAAATGTCTGAAATATTTACGTGTTCTGGCATCATCTGTGGAGGGGAAAGCTGAGTTAATATCTTAGGTCAAGGACTTTGATCAGAAAATAATTTTGAGATGTAACGGGTTTTAAGCAGATACATAGGCAGGAAAAGGGTAGAGGAGAAAACAAATAGGAAAGTCTATGACACAGAAGAATACACGAGTGATTAAGTGACAAAACGGATGATAGTTTAAGGCAAAGGAGATGGTGGTGAGACAAATACAGACTCAAAACATGGATTTAGCGAAGCATTATCGTCCGCTGCTTAAAGATAGAGACAAAAGTTATGACCTGAAATTTTTGAACTCTGTGCTGTGTTTAGATAATTGTAATATGCCCAGTCAAAGGATGAGGTGCTATTTGAGATCATGACGAGCTTATTGGACTGGTTGATGAATTGGAGATCCAAATTTCAGTTCATTCCTTGTGGAAAGCAATCCTTTTTTTAAAATCTGAGATTAACTGCTTTTTTTCTAGCAAGGGTGAAAAAGGAATTGGATCCAAGGCAAGTTTTTGGAATTGAGATAAAGACTTGCCATGATCTCTTGAATGGCAAAATTAAGTTTGAGAACACTAATGGCATCCTCCTAGCCTTTCTTCCCATGACAAAATCAGGAGTGAATTCAATCAGCACACTGTGCCTTTGGGTGAATAGGCAAATGCAACTATCATAGCTGATACAAGTAAACTGAGTGCACACTGAACAATCATGAGTCGTCAGATTGAAGAAAGAGAGTGCAAGTGGAAAAAATGGTAAGAAAAAAAACAAGAAAGGTAACAAACCAAGTAACCAAGTGAATATGCACAGTATTGTTGCCAAAGACGTGTTAACATCCAGAGAGTAGCAAGTTTTAAAGCAGAAATGTGAACATTACATACCCTAACATTCCAATTGAATATTGGGTGCTATTTAATTATAAATCAAGCCAATTTCAATAGTTAATGAATTTTACATTGAATGTGTTGAAGTCTTAGTGAGGTCTTGTAAATACAGTTCTCATCATTATATTCCCAACAGTGTTTTTAATCTGGCCTTTTTAGCTGGAATTCTGCCTTCCTGCCAAATTAAATCAATGTGCTACAGTGAGACAATAAACTTCCAATTATTTTCTTTAATCAAGTGTTTTTTGGAGTCCACCAGTTCATTCGTAATAAAGTGTCTTTCTTGTGCATAGATTTGAGGGTTCTTTGTTACAAAAATAACAAAAACTGTCTACGGCTTTGGTGCCAACTAGGGAACACTGACCCAACAACTGGGTTATTTTCGGTCAAGTCTGACATCGGGCCAATCAAGTTCCTTTCAAAACTGATTTTTAAAAGTTCAGTGAATAATTCTTTTATTTAAAAAATGGCATAGCCCAGCAGTAAAACTATGTAGTCTTGAGTTTATGACTTAATCTTCTAATAAGATCATATAAAGCAAACTCATGTTTCACTCCAGAAATATTTAGGAGAGGATAATTCAGTTGCTGTGGTTCACACAGGAACTAACAGCATAAGTAGGAACAGGAATGAGATTCTATGTGAGAAAATTAAAAAGCAGAACCTCACAGGTAATAATGTTCAGACTGGTATCTGAACCATCTACAAACTGAACTGGTGAATGAATAAATGAGAAGATTAAATTCATGTTTGAAAGAGTGGTGTTGGGAGCAGGGGTTTTGATTCATAAGCTGCTGGCACACGTATGGGGAAAAGAAGGAACTATTCCGTTGGGATGTGCTTCAGTTATACTGGACTGGGACCAATCTCCTAGCAAATTGAATTAAAATGGTAAATAGGCCTTTCGATTCAGGTTCAGAGGAATGTAAATTCAAAAACAGGAAGACAAGTGTCGAGAATGTGGAGCAGAGAAGTGCTTTAGTAAAAATAAACTTCACATCAGGAAAGGACAAAAGGAAATTAGAAACTAAGGTAAATTCAGAACAACAGAATCTTGAATAAGAATTCACCACTAAAGAAATGAATTAATAAGGCATAGAAATAAATGCATTTGATATAACTATCTTTATAGACACATAGCTGATGATTGAGCAAAGTTGAGAATGAAACGGCCTAGGGCTCTTGACTTTTAGAAGAAATAGACAAAATAGAAAAGGAGGAGAGGTTCTTTAGCACTCTCTACCTTGGGACATGATAGACTGAGCCTGATGTGTATGTCACTTCTAGAATGAATATGATCTGTTCTGAATGGAGGAACCGATTCATGAGTGGCAATCCATTCTGCAGCTGGCACTGATGAATAGTACTGGTCCAAGGCCAACTGATGTTCTTTTCTTTTAAAGACTCCCTTTTCCGCCATCTGATCATTTCTTTTATCCTCTGTTTTAACTTTTGTTCTTCCTGACTGCTTGTATCCAGGTACTCCAGTCAGCAGCAGGGACTTGCATATGAACATATGAATTAGGAGCAGGAATTTGCCATTCAGCCCCCTGGGCATGCTCTACCATTCAATACAATTTTGGCAAATCTAATTGTAATCTCAAATCCATTCACCCTCTTACTTAACAAGAATCTATCTATCTTTGCTTCAAAAGTATTCAAAGATTCTGCTTCCACCACCTTTTTTTGGAAGAGTTCCAAAGATCCATGAGACTCTGAAAGAAAAAAAAGTCTTGCTCATCTCTCTTTTAAGTGAGCGACAGCTTACTTTTAAACAGTGACCCTAGTTCTAAATTGTCCCAGAAGACAAACCACTCCTCCATGTTTATCCTGTAAAAATCACTTAGAATCTTTTATGTTATGTTTCAATCAAATCACCTCATACTTGGCCTTTCCAAACTTTTCCTTTCACTATTCCAGGTATCAGTCTAGTGATCCTTCTCTGAACTGCCTTCAACATATTTACATCCTTCCTCAACTTGGGAAACAATACAGTGCACAGGACTCCAGATGCAGTCTTGTCAGTGTCCCTGAATAACTGAAGCATAACCTCCCTTCTTTTGTATTCACTTCCTCTCACAGTATGATTACATTCTATTAGCTTTCCAAATTACTCACTGTACCTGCATACGAACCTTTTACAATTCATGCACGAGGACCTTCAAATCCCTCTGCATCTCAGAGCTCAATATTCTCTCATCATTGAGATATTTAAAGCACATCGACTTGAGGACAGTGTCTTGACATGGATAGAGAATGGGCTGGCAGACAGTGAGGCAAAGGGTAGGAACAAATGGGCAGTTTCTGAGATGCAGCTAGTGACCAGTGGGGTACCGCAGAGATCAGTGCTTGGACCTTAGCTATTCACAATATACGTTATTGATTTAGATGAGGGAACTAAATATAATATCTTCAAGTGTGCATACAACACAAAATTGGGTGGAAAGGTGAACTGTGAGGGGATGCAAAGATGCCTGAGTATAATTTGGACAAGTGGGTAAATGCATGGTAGATGAAGAATAATGTGGGTGAATATGAGGGTATCCACTTTGGGAGCAAAAATACAAAGGCAGATTATTATCTGAAAAGCAATAAATTGAGAGAGGGGAATATGTAATGAGAGCTCGGTGTCCTTGTACACCAATAGCTGAAGATAAGCTTGTAGATGGAGCAGACAGTCAAGAAAGCAAATGGTCAATTGGCCTTCATAGTGAGAGAATTCAAGAACAGGAGCACGGATGTCTTGCTGCAAATGTACTAGGCATTGGTAAGACTGCACCTGGAATATTGCATGCAATTTTTGTCTGCTTATCTAG
Organism: Ginglymostoma cirratum; assembly: GCA_024137785.1. NCBI lineage: Eukaryota > Metazoa > Chordata > Chondrichthyes > Orectolobiformes > Ginglymostomatidae > Ginglymostoma > Ginglymostoma cirratum. Next base: position 27,359,340 of record JAHRHZ010000012.1, read on the forward strand.
AAAGGATGTTCTTGCTATAGAAGGAATGCAGCAAAGGTTTGCCAGACTGATGGCAGGACTGACATATGAGGGAAGGTTGAATCAGTTGGGATTATATTTGCCGGAGTTTGGCAGAACGATTCTAACAGGACTAGATGGTAGATGCAGAAAGGATGCTTGGAAACAAGAGTGCAGAACCCAAAATCACAATCTAAGGAGACGAGGCAAACCATTTAGGACTGAGATGAGGAGAAATCTTTTCACCCAGAGAGTAGTGAGCCTGGGGAATTCCCTACCACAGAAAGCAGTTGAGGCCAATATATTGTATGATTTTAAGAGGGAGTTGTATATGGCACTTGGGCTAAGTGGGTGAAATGATAGTTGGGAAAAGGAACAACAGGTTGCTGAGGAAGAGATCATAGAGTCATAGAGATGTACAGCATGGAAACAGACCCTTCGGTTCGACTCGTCCATGCTGACCAGATATTCTAAATTAATCTAATCCCATTTGCCAGCATTTGACCCATATCCCTTGGAACCATTCCCATTCATATACCCATCCAGATGCTTTTTAAATGCTGTTATTGTACCAGGTTCCACCATCTCCTCTGACAGCTCATTATATACATGCACCACTCTCTGCATGAAAATATTGCCCCTCAGGTCCCTTTTAGATCTTTCCCCTCTCAGCTTAAACCTGTTCCCTCTAGTTTAGGTCTCCCCTACCATGGGGAAAAGACCTTGACTATTCACCCTATCCATGCCAATCATGATCTTATAAACTTCTATAAGGTCACCCCTCAGCCTCCAACACTCCAGGGAAAATAGCCCCAGTCTATTCAGCCTCTCCTACTAGCTGAAATCCTCCAACCCTGGCAACATCCTTGTAAATCTTTTCTGAACCCTTTCAAGTTTCACAATATCTTTTCCTGTAGCAGAGAGACAAGGATTGAATGCAATATTCCAAACGTGACCTAACCAGTGCCCTGTACAGCTGCAACATAACTTCCCAACTCCTGTACTCAATGCACTGACCAATAAAGATAAGCATACCAAATGCCTTCTTCACTGTCCTATCTACCTGCTACTCCACTTTCAAGGAACTATAAACCTATGCTCCAAGTCTCTTTGTTCAGTAACACATCCCAGGACCTTACCACTAAACATAGAAGTCCTGCCCTGATTTGCCTTCCCAAAATGCAGCCCCTCACATTTATCTAAATTAGATTCCATCTGCCACTCCTCGACCCATTTGCCCATCTAATCAATATGATAATAATGAATGGTGGACCAGACTCAAAGGGCCAAAGAGCCTATTCCTGCTCCTATTTTCTAGGTTCCCATATGAAAAGGAGCCTTGAGGTTGAATTATCAGGAGACGTAAAACAAATTAGTAAATTAAAATAGACATAGGTCAATTAGAGAAGAAAACTCTGTTAGGAATATAACCGTTGAAGAATAAACAGGGTAACACCACAGGAAGCAATAGAGAGATTGCCGAAGTATTAAACAATAATTTTGTTTTGGTATTTACTTGGAAGATAGAACAGGTGGACATTGAGGGATAAGATCAGCATCAGATATGACCATTTCAAATCAAAATCGGATGCTTTGAATTACTAAAAAAACTCAGAAGATTTTTTAAAAATCCCTTGTACAGATGGACATCATCCACAGAAGAGAGAACAGAGGCATTTCAATGTATAATTATAATTTATATTGGGTCATTCTCTCTCTGTGTGACCCCGACACGGGGTCATTCTGTCCCTATATGACCCCGACACGGGGTCATTCTCTCCATGTGTGACCCCGACACGGGGTCATTCTCTCCATGGGTGACCCTCAACACGGGGGCATTCTCTGTGTGACCCCGACACGGGGTCATTCCCTCTCTGTGTGACCCCGACATGGGGTCATTCTCTCTCTATGTGACTCCGACACGGGGTCATTCTCTCTCTGTGTGACCCCGACACGGGGTCATTCTCTCCCTGTGTGACCCCGACATGGGGCCATTCTCTCTCTGTGTGACCCCCTACACGGGGCCATTCTCACTGTGACCCCGACACTGTGCCTATTCTCTGTGAATCAATAAGAGATAGTGTTACAACAGTCCTGTGGCAAAGAATCCAGAGTATGAGCTACCCTTGGTTCTGAATCAAGGTGAACAACTCAACGTTGAGGTGATGCTCAGAAGACAGGAGGGACTTTTGTTTTTAAATATTTTTTCAATCATAGGATGCAGGTTTCACTGGCAAGGCCTGCATTTAATGTCTATCCCTAATTGGTCAAATGGCAGTTAAGAGCCACCCACATTGCTGTGGGCCCAGAAGTGCATGTAAGCCAGCCCAGGTAGGGGAAGTGATTTTGTTCACTAAATCACATTAGTGAACTAGATGGGCTTCTCCCTGACAATTGGCAATGGTTTCATTGTGGACTCCCGGATTTTTGTTGAACTCAAATTCCACCATCTGCAGTAGCAGGATTCGAAGCCGGAACATTCCTTAGATTAACAATATAGTTTAATACCACTGGGCCATTGCTTCTGTTGAGGATTGTGGATGGAAAATTAGATACTCCAGAGTTCTTAACAGAAGTCCTGAGACACAAATGGTGCCTCCTGTAAGGAAGATGATACCCTCGAGTCCAGGAGCAGAGTTTGAGCTGGTCAGCAGTCCCAAGCACCAGAGGAAACTACCTCAGATATAGAAGGATTTTATGGAGAACTTAGTTACTGTTATGGACCAGACCAAACCCCCTCAAAATATATTAAGAAGATGGCTTAAACCTGAACTTTTTCTTATTTTAAAGGTAAGTGTAAGGTGTTTTATTCTGCATGAAATTCAATTGTTCAAACTGCCAGGCTTGAAACAAAGCACACTTTATACATACCCTATAATTAAAATACAGACAAAATAAAAACAAAAGAATTCACTTAACTGCAACACTTTTGAAATGCTCAACAAAATAATATATATATTAACTCCTAATAATTAACTGTTCCGATATAGTAACATCCCATAAACACACCCTTGGCAAAGACTAATTCAGTAAAATAGATTGTCTCGCATGCAACTCTAGTAGCAGGAAGCGAACCCCAGCTTTTATCTGTAACAGGGAGAGGAACAAGAGCTTCCACATCCAGTCTCTAGATGCCAGTAACTGCTACTGAAGGCTAAAATGAAAAAAAACTCTGGTTCTGTGGGAGCTTGACCCCATCCGTTCATGCTGCTTCTATTGTTCCAACTTTTTAAAAAAAAACAAGGCGTCACAAGCCGTTTACTTTATTGGCTTTGGAGCAGACTGCTTGGCACATCTGTCTCATTCTCTCTTAATTTAAAAAAAGAATCCAGGACAAAATACACCTTTTAAAGCCACAGTATCATCACAGTTATAACTGGTAAAGGAGATCAGTGATGGAAATTGATTAGGAGTTTTGGATACAAATTGAGATTACATCTTGGACAAACAAAATCATGATTCAATGGAGTTTATGAAGATGTGAAATTCACAGCACAGGCTGAATACTATAAAAGGAAATTGAAACATGAAACATTGACCTCATTTCACCCTGGTGATTTAAGAAGTGATTTCCTGCCTTTGAAAGTAGCCAGTAATATTGTGCTGTTCAAACTTGAAAGGATCGAAGAGGAAATTGTGTTCAGTGACTTGCCAGAAAAAAGGTCACAAACTCATTTTTGGTCTGAAAAGGAATGTCATACTGATAACCATTTGTTTTGTAGACTCAGATACTGGATACAAATGGTATATTCCAAATGGTATAAGGGGACACATAGGCCAAATCACACATGTTCAGGGAACTGCATGGGTGGGAGGGTGTGCAGTGGTGTCACAAAGATGGCTGAATAAATTTGGTTAATTAATGGCCACTGAAGAGTCTTATTCTGCTGCCACGAGCATGCCAGTTGGGACTTTCAGCTGTACATGCTGATGTTAGGCAAGGGAAGACCTCCTCTACTTCTTGTCTTATCAGCGAAAACCACCCACTACCCACTACCCCCCACTGCCCGACCACCCCACCCCCACCCCCCGCAACCGTTTTCATTAACCCTCCCAACAGTCTCTTGTACCTGGCCCTCATTTCCTCACTTTCTCATTGTGCCTCATGATCCCAGCAACAGCCACTGTATCTGGTAGACTGCAGAAACTAAAGAGGTGCCAGCCATCTGAATGTTTGGTATCTAAAGAGGAAGTCCTCGAGAGCGAGAGAGATAAGCCCCACTTCAAACCATGCTGCTCTGAATGTTGAATGGCAGTGAGGCAGCAGTTGGGAGACTAAGCAGGATCACCATCCTGCTCAATTTATCGCCATGAGGAGCAGGATTGACAGATCGCCAGTCAATCCAGCACCAGGTGTCCAGCACAGTGGTGTCAGCAAGTAAGGTAAGCAACCAATCATATTGAAGCATTCTCACAATAGCAAATTAGGAAGTTAAAAAAAATGTCCCATCACTTAAAGGCAAAATACTACAGATGGTGGGAAATCTAAAATGAAAACAGAAAATGCTGGTGAAACTCAGCAGGCTTGGCAGCATCTTTGGAAAGAGAAACAAAGTTAACATTTTTAGTCCAATATGACTGTTCTTCACAACTGAAAAAAAGTGGAAAATGGGTGGGGGGGTGGGGGGTTAATGCTGTAGACGTAGAGTCTTAGAGTCATACAGCATGGAAACAGACCCTTCAGTCCAAGCCGAACATAGTCCCAACTAAACTAGTCCCACCTGCCTGCTCCTGGCCCATATCCCTCCAAAACTTTCCTATTTATATATCCATCCAAATGTCTTTTAAACATTGTAATTGTACCCGCATCCACTACTTCATCAGGAAGTTCATTCCACATGTGAGTCACCCTCTGTGTAAAATATTTGCCTCTTATGTCTTTTTTAAATCACACTTGTTTCACCTTAAAAATGTAATCCCTAGTCTTGAAATTCCTCATCTTAGGGAAAAGACGACTACCATCAACTCTATCTGTACCTCTCATTATTTTATAAACCTCTATAAGGTCACCTCTCAACCTCCTATGCTCCAGTGAAAAATGTCCCAGCTTATCCCCCAGCCTTTCTTTATAACGCAAACCTTCCATACCTGGCAACATCCTGATAAATCTCTTCTGACCCCTCTCCAGTTTGATAAAATCCTTCCTATAACTGGGCAACTAGAACTGGACACAGTATTCCAGAAGAGGCCTCGCCAATGTTCTGTACAACCTCAACATAATGTCCAAACTCCTATACTCAAAGGGCTGAGCAACAAGGTCAAGCATGCCAAGCGCCTTCTTAACCATCCTGTCTATACGTGATGCAAACTTTAAAGAATTATGTACCTGCACTCCTAGGTCCCTCTGTTCTACAATGCTATCCAAGGCCCTATCCTTGTTTATTATACCAAAATTCAACACCTTGCATTTATCCAGATTGAACTCCATCTGCCATTTTTCAGTTCATTGACCCATTTGATCAAAATCCCTTTGTATTCTTAGAAAACCTTCTTCATTGCCTACAATGCCACCAATTTTGGTGTCATCCTTAAACTTACTAACCATGCCTTCTATATTCTCATCCAAATCATTTATATAAATGACAAACAAAAGAGGACCCAGAACCGATCCTTGTGGAACACCACTGGTGACAGGCCTCCGGTCTGAAAAGCAACTCTCCACCATTGCTCTCTGTCTCCTGCTGTTAAGCCAATTATGTATCCAATTGGCAAGATCACCCATGTGACCTAACTTTATGAATTAGTCTACCATATGGAAACTTGTCAAAGGCTTTACTAAAATTTAAATAAACAACATTTGCTGTTCTGCCATCAACTTTGGGAACTTACTCAGAAAACTCAATCAAGTTTGTTAGACACAATTTTCCTCACAGAAAACCATGCTGACTATCCCTAATCAATTTTTGCCTTTCTAAATGTCCATAAGTCCTATCTTTTACAATCACCTTCAATAATTTACCCACAACCGAAGTCAGACTCACAGGTCTATAGTTACCTGGTTTCTCCTTACAACCTTTCTTAAACAAAGGTACAACATTAGCCACCCTCCAATCATTAGGCACCTCACCCGCAGTCATAGATGATGCAAATATCTCTGCAAGGGGTCTTATAGTTTCCTCCCTTACTCTCTGGGATATCTTAGATCAAGTCCCAGAGATTTATCCACCTTTATATTCTCTGAGCCTCACAAACCTCCTCTTCTATAATATGAACTGCTATTAAAACATCAAAGTTTATTTCTCTGCATTCTCCTGATACCATTTCTTTCTCCACAGCAAAAACTGACGCGAAAAATTCATTTAGTATCTCTCCCATCTCCTGGGGTTCAATACAAAGATAACATCCTTCATCTTTAAGAGGCCCAACCCTCTCTCTAGTTATTATTTTGCTTATAATGTATTTGTAGAATCTCTTTGGATTATCCTTAACCATATCTGCCAATGCTATCTCCTATCTCCTTTTGACCTTCCTGATTTTGCTTTTAAGAATGCCCCTACACTCTTTGTACTGATTAAGAAATTCAATTGAACCAAGTTGTCTATATCTAAAAAATACCTCTTTTATTCTTAACTAGAGCTTCAATATTTTTATTCATCCATTGTTCCTTAATCTTACCAGCCTTACCCTTCACTCTAACAGGAACAAAATGCCTCTGAATTCTTGTCATCACACTCTTGAACACCTCCCACTTTTCAGACGTCCTTTTATCTATAAACAGTCTACTCCAATCAACTGTCGAAAGCTCTTGTCTCATACCATTAAAATTTGCCTTACTCCAATTAAAACCTTTAACTTTTATGGAAGCCTTATCCTTTTCCCTATCTGTTTTGAAACTAATAGAATTATGATCACTAGACCCAAAGTGCTCCCCAACTGTTACTTCAGTCACCTGCCCTGCCTTTATTGCCCAAAAGAAGGTCTAGTTTTGCTCCTTTTCCAGTAGGAGCATCCACATATTGATAAAGAAAATTTTCTTGAGCACATTTGACAAATTCTTCACCTTCCAAACCTTTAACACTATGGTGGTCCTAGTCAAAGTTTGGAAAATTAAAATCCCCCAATCATTGCAAACTTATTATGCTTACATATATCTGAGATCTCCCTACATATTTGTTGCTCAATTTCTCTCTTACTATTGGGGGGGGGCCTATAATACAAACCCATCAAAGTGATCTATCCTTTCTTAAGTGTAATTTCTACCCATGTATTTTCACTGGGCAATTTTTCAGAAATATCTTCCCTAGTTCCAGCAGTAATGTATTCCTTAATCCAAAACCCTATTCCCGCCTCCTTTCTTGCCTCCTTCTCTATCCTTCCTTTAGCATCTAAAACCAGAAACATTGAGCTGCCAGTTTTGTCCATCTCTCAGCCAAGTTTCTGTAATAGCTATGATGTCCCAATCCCATGACCTTAAACATGCCCTGAGTTAATCAGCCTTACCTGTAAGGTCCCTTACATTGAAATAAATGCAATTTAGTTCTTCAGAGTCATTTCATACTCTGACTTTCTCTTGTCTGTCTTTTCTAATTGACGTGCTGTCCTTACATTCAGAACTTACCCTATCGATCTTTCCATTTACACTGCTACTTGGAATTCCTCCACTTGCCATCTCTATCTGTATAAAGTCTCCCTTAATAGAATGAGCAAATCTTCCTGCTAAGATATTGGTCCCTTTCCAGTTTAGGTTAGACCCATCCTTTTTGAAAAGGTCTTTTCTATCCCAAAAGACATTCCAATTGTCCAAAAGCCTGAATCCCTGAACAATACACCAGCTCTTCAACCATTGATTTATCTCCTTTAACCTTTTGTTCTTTCCATCATTTGAGTTTGATATTGGGAGTAAACCAGAAATTACTACTTTTATGGCTTTACTTTTTAATTTTCTAGCGAACCTCTAAAATTCACTCTGTACTGCTTTAATCTTTTTCCCTAAAAATGTCATTCCTACCAATAAGAACAATAATTTCTGGATTCTCAATCTCATCTTTAACAATATGCTTGAAATGTTTAGAAATGTCCTTAATCATAGCACCAGAAATGCAAAAAACCATCCCAAATTTATGCCCACTGCTACAGAATCGCCCGATTATGCCTTTGACAGGACAGAACCCTATAATGATAATTCTATTAAATCTTGTCAAATGCTGCCTAACATAAGAATCATTGCAAGTATCCAATAACTGACTGGCCCTTCCATTTTCCTCGGAGAGACTATCCCCTTCAACTGTTCCTGATCTATTGTTCAGGGTTGGGAAGATACCACCACTAAACTCTCTGCTGGTACAAAATCATCTATTTAAGAAGGCAGTTGGGGTCAATGCTCTGAGTCATTTTGACAACTTGACTCTTAAAATCTGCTCCATCATTTAATAAGATCATGGCAGAGCTGACTGTGATCTGAAATCCGCATTACCACTTACACTAGATATTCATTCATCCCTTGTTTAACAACAATCTATCTACTTCTGCCTTAATAATATTCAAAGAATCTGCTTCGGCCATCTATGCAGGAAGAGAGTGAACCTCTATGAGAGAGTCTTTGGCTTCATCTGTTTTAAATGTGTAAACCCTTATTTTTAAACTTACATGTAAGTTTTAGGGGTCTTATCCTAATATTAATTTCTTCATTGGAGATGTTAACAAATAAAGCAACAGCAGGCAACGTATTGCAATAACTGAGGAATAGATTATAATGCATACTTATGACAATAGGGTAGTGACTTTATGGACATACCACACTCTTGTTTTCTGGCTCTTTAGTGATTGGAATGTGGTCAGTCAAGTGGACCTTATTTAATATCAGTTCCCTGGTTGGGCTATTAAGTTGGTCCAATCAGGGAGTCCTGGCTACCAGGTATAAACAGGAGTGTCAGGTGTTCTGTTCACTCTAGGAGCCTGCTCTGAGTTAGCTAGGCCAGTATTATGTACTGTGCACTTGTAAATAAAGGGTGACTTGGTGATGAGATACCAGCCTTTGTGGAGTTATTTCAGTGGTTACGAAAGAAAAATACACCCCTGAAGGGATTCATTTGTAACAGTCATCTTTCAGTTGGGGTAAGCATTTTTGGTGTCATGCCACTATTTGGGAAGCTTAACTTGTTCTATCCTGCCAGCAAAGACTGGGCCAAATATGTGGAAAGAAAGCATTATTTTTTTCCATGCAAATGATATTGGGCCAGATGAGAAGCAATGAGTCATTGTCCTGACAGCTTGTGGACCTACAGCTTTTTCTGTTATTAGGAGCCTACTTTTCCTGAGACACCAGATACTGAAACCAAGAGTTGACAGATTTAGCTAAGGAATATTGTGACTGCAAGCTTCCACTAATTATGAGATGCTATCAGGTTTATGTGGCAGTTCAAGAACTAGAGGAATCTGTATTAGGATTTTTGACGGGGTTAAAATGACTGGCAGAGGCATGTGACTTTAGTTTAACCCTAAGTGAGAGGCTGAGACTGTTCAGTATGTGGAATTGATGTAACCATGCAGAAGCGCTTACTAGCTGAAGCCCAACTGGACTTCAGACAGGTACTACAACTTACTGTGTCATTAGAAAAAGAGATAATTGGAGCTTATGAGTTGTAGGGTATTTCAATGGAAGTGAACACCCTTGTCTGTCCAACTGTTCTTGGGAACACCACTTGAGTGAAGGCAATTGCATGTCCTCACTCAGGACATAACCCGAACAGAGAGACTCTAGGTCAGGTCACAGCAAAAACACAAAGCTAAACCTTGACCAAGCAGCTAAAACTTTCATGAGGATCTGGGCTGGCAGCCAATTGTAGTTGCTACTGGTTTTTGGACACGAGACAGCAAAAAGGTCCCATAAGACCTAAATTGAGTAAGAGAACTCATAGGCCGGTATCCTGAAGAGTGCTCACCCTAGAAAGTCCACCTATGTCTGGTTGGAACAGTTAAATTTCTTAGCAATATCTAAATCACTACCGATCAAAAATAAACATCTGGTTAAATGTTCATCCAGCTCTAATGGAGGTTGATACCAGCTTGGTTGTATCAGTGATTGCAGAACTAGCCTTTACCAAAATTCACTCCAGTCTCCAACTCTTTAGGTTACGTAAGGCCTTGGCCAGATTGAGAACCTGTACCAGGGAACTTTTACAGATTAAGGGTACATCTTCAGTTCCTGCCTCTTACGAGAAGTGGCTATTTCAGCTACCACTGACTGTGGCAAAAGGTGTGGGCCCCAGGCTTGATGGGGTGAGATTGATTGAGGAGGATTCAATATTTTTCAATTAGAAAATGGCTGCTTGAGTGAAGTCCTAATTAAATACCCAGAAGTTTTTCAGGAAGGTCTAGAGACTATTAAAGGAGACAACGCCACCTTCCATGTTGACCAGGAAGCAATTCCACGGTTCTACAAGGCCCACCCAGTGCCATTTGCCTTATGTGCAAAAATATAGACAGAAATCAGGAGGCTGGAAAGTGAAGGAATCATCAAATCAGTGCAGTTTGTTGAATGGGTAGCACCAGATATATCAATTGTGAAGCCCAACAGGTCGGTTCACTTTTGTGGGGATTTCACACAAACAGCAAACCACTTTTTGCAGCTGGACAAATACCCAATCCCTCACATAGAGGACTTGTATGCAAAACTGGCAGGGGCTGTCCTTAATGAAGCTGGACATTAGCCATGCTTAACTGCAGTTGTGATTAGATGAGGTTTCCCAGAAGTATGCTATAATTAATACCCATAAGGGTTTGTAACAATAAGGGACTGCCTTTTGTGGATCATCAGTATAAGCCATTTTCCAGCAGACGATTTAGAAGGTCTACCCCATGTCACCATTTATCTGGATGATGCATTAATAACCAGGGAGATCAATAAAGAGCATTTAGAGAACTTGGATATAGCACTTAAACATTTCTCCAAGGTGGGTGTACACCGTAGAAAGGAAAAGTGTGTGCTCCAGGCACTCCAAGTGACCTAAATTTAAAAAAAAGAAAAGTAGATGCTGGAAATCGGAAACAAAAACAGATATTGCTGGAAAAGCTCAGCAAGTCTGTGGACAGAAATCAGAGTTAACTCTTTCAGGTCCAGTGACCCTTCCTCAGAACTGATGGTAGCTAGGAATATGTTGTTTTTTATGCAAAAGATAGGGTGGGTGAGGAGTAAACAAGAGGTGGAGTCAGAACCCGAAGAGAGAGAAGAACAGTTGGACACACAAACAAGTGCATAACAATCAGCCTAGGAGAACAAATGTGTTACTGGGTTTTTATGGAAAATCCATACATAATCTGGCCACCACCCTAGCACCCTTACATCCCCTACTGAAAAGGGGTCAGCCTTGGAAATGGTCTCGTAGCCAAGAAGCAGCCTTTTGAGAAGTGAGGAAACAGCTATCATCATCTGAGGTGTTGGCACACTGCAATCAGAACTGAAAAGGCGCTTTGTGCTATTCAGAGGTTGTAGAAACTGCTGCATAAATAAAAGTCCTTTTTTTTCAAAAGAAAAACCTTTCCATTCTCCATTTCTCTCTCTTCCTTACAGACTTTTTTAAAAAACCTGCCTCTTTAAACATACTCCCTAAATCTCTTCATGTGGTGGATTTCTCTGGGCAATGGGAAAGCTCAATCTCTTATTGTCAAATTCCATCTGATAGCATGGTTTTGAAGCACTTTAAGATGTCTTAATAAATTATACAAATACAAGGTGCTGCCTTTTTTGTACGTAAGACAAAATATGTTCAAATTCCAGTTGGCGGTAAAACATTCTAAATCCATTTTGGAAGCATCGCAAAATAGAGTTATAGTAATTGCTACACTGCAAAGGGAATGATTATTTCTGACAAGAAATTCCAAACATCTCCTATTATTTCTTTATCAGATGGTACCTGTGAACTTCATTGATCTGAAATCGACTCCAGTTGTGTTAGGTTGCCACCTAGTGTCAGCACTCTAGCCGGAGGCACAGCTTTTCAAATTTATTTTATATAACTCTAATTGATATATCATACATTCTCATTCAAAGAAATGAGGAACTGGATAAGATTCATACATGGACGCTTCTCAAAATATTTATGTGCTGAATCACAGGATTGATGGACAGAAGAGTTTGACCAAACCCAGACCTTCAATGTGTTTTTCAAATCAGTTAGAATCAGAAAATTAAAAATATTTATAGTTATTTTAACATTCTTATTCAAGCTCTGAATTACAACTTTTAGATATTTCAAGTGACTCACATATATCTTCAGTTTAAGGTATAACTGTAATGTGGAATATTCTAACCAAATAGAGGAAGGCAATGACCAACTACAGCTCAGATTACATGACCACGTGATTTTCAAAAATCAATCAAGTCTATTAAAAGAGACAGACAGAAGAAAATACAATTTGTAGAAGTTTAACAATTGCTATAGTCACATGTTAACTGATCCAATCATGGCCAGTGCATCTCCGACAAAGGCTTTTCTTCCCATTCCCCTCACAGATACGTTCGCTATCCCTTGTGAACAGCCTATGGTACTCCTCCTCCAAATTATACAGTTTCATCATATGAAGAGATGTCATTGTTTTCCTCAAGTGCCACACTTGGGTCTTCACCTCTATTCTCTATTACAGACCTGACCAAACTCCCTCAAAACATATTAAAAAGATAGCCTAGACCCTAACATTTTGTTATTTTAAATGTAAATTTAAGGAGTTGCATTCCAGATGTAATTTGATCAGTCAAACTACTCGACGTTAAGCAACCACGCTTCATTCATACACTACAGGTCAATACAACCAAAGAAAAAAAGGGAAAGAATTTGCTTAGCTGTAAATCTGACAAAATGCTTAACAACATAAAAGATACAGTAACTATTACTAATTAACTTTTCCAATATTATAACATCCCATAAACATGACAGTCAAACAGGCAATCAGAAAAACAGATTATCTCACATGTAACTCCAGTAGCAGAAAAATACCAGGAGAAAACTCAGTGTAGCAGGGAGAGACGTACTGCAGTTTCCAAACCCTGCTGAGATCCCAGCAACAACTGCTGCAGAAAATCTAACTTAAAAATCCTGGTTCCATGTAAGCTTGACCATGCCCATTCAGACTGCTTCTATTGTTCCTCTGTTTAAAAAAAAAACCTCAAGACCTCACAAGCCGTTTACTTTACTAGTTTTCAATAGACAGCTTGGTATGTCTGCCTTTAAAACTCTCTTGGGGGAGAAAACAGGACAAATACACCTTTTAAAGCCACAGGATCATCACATCTCTATCTTGTTTCTTCTGGCTTTGTGTTGTTAGACTGATTGAGTGAAACACAGTCTTTCATATGCCACAATTTCATCTACTTCAACATCAGAATGTCCAAAAGTATTGGTTTCAGCCCTCATACAATTGTAAATCCCAATCACTGAGTTCCACCCTCATTCCCAACCACTTTCTCTGATTGAAGCTCTCTAATAACCTCTGTCCTTTTAACCATAGGCTGTGTTTCTGGTGAAATATCTACTCTCACAAAGACAGTCTACTTGCAACTTGGCAGCATCATTTGTTTTCACCCTCATTTTCCTGTCAAAATGATCATTTGTGCTCTTGTTACCCACACACTTAGATATGTTTATTTTCTCATCTGCTATATTCTATGTTCTCCATCTCCCATCCCCCACCCTCCAAATACTTCAGTTAAAGCATTGCAGCCACATGTCAAGTCCCCTCAACCACCAGCTTTATACTTATTGATTTAGCTAGATCCCCAAAGCCTCCAATGTAAAATTATCACCCTTATGTTCAAATCTTTTCAAGGCATCACTGCTCTCTATCTTGGTAATATTTCTAACCAAAATAACTCTCTTCTAATTTTGTGTTCCTTCAACTTTATCTTCTTGTGCTGTCATAAATCCTTTCTGCTCACCATTAGTGGCTACATCTTCAGCCATTTAAGCTATAAGCTTGAGAATTCTCTCCTGAAACTTTCTATTGTTTCTCCTCTTTCTTCTTTTCTAAAATTCTCTCTAAGATCCTTGCCTTGAACAAAGATACACACTCTCCTAATTCTACCTTATCAGTGGTGTCAATTTTTATCAGATAGCATTTATGTGAAGTGCCTTAAGAAATTTTTCTCCAATGATAGAAGTTGATTTCATCCGTTATTTTCATAGATAGAATCCCTTGAGTGTGGAAACAGTCCCTTTGGCCCAGCAAGTCCATAGCAACCCACAGAGCATCCCACCCTGATCCAACCCTCTATAATCCACCTAATCTACACATCTCTGAATATTATGGGCAATTTAGCATAGCCAATCCACCTAGACTGCACATCTTTAGACTGTGGGAGGAAACCCGAGTACCCAGGGGGAACCCACGCAGACACGTGTGTGCAAACTCCACACAGACAGTCACTCAAGGGTGGAATCGAACCTGGGTCCCTCACACCGTGAGGCAGCAGTGCTAACCTGTAAGCCACCGTGCTGCCCAGAATGGTGGGTGGGGGGACATCTTATGGTCAATGTACAAGAAATTCAGGTATGATGTTAAACAGATAGCCTGATCACAATTGTTATGACCAGACCCACGGGAAGTTCACCAAGTTACTATGTTTTCAAATGGGACACCCCTAACTGTTAAGCCCTTTCTGGAGGGATGTTCCCTTTCTGTATTCACTCATCGCCTTGGTTGGCTGCAAAAAAATGAATTGAAAAAGGATCCCTTCCCTTGTGGTTATCTTTCTCCCAGACCCAAATGGATTTCTGTTTTAAAGGGGCCAACTGAAACAGATATTGTCAAATTAACAGAGCGAGTTTATTAATTACTAACTACAAAGAATGATTAGTAAACAAACAGACACGTTGTAAACGAGATAACAAGCATGGGGCTGGATGAACACAGCAGGTCAAGCAGCATCATAGGAGCAGGAAAACTTGACGTTTCGGGCCTAAACCCTTCATCAGAAATGCATTTCTGATGAAGGG
>JAHRHZ010000012.1:27374663-27397955 GCA_024137785.1 Ginglymostoma cirratum
ATAAAGAAGAACAAAAGTTCCCAAGAAGAGTCACATTGGACTTAAAATGTTTACTCTGGTTCTTTTTCCACCGATCCTTCTGAATTTCTCCGTACCTTTTTGTCTTCATCTCTAATCTTCAGCAGCTGCAGATTTTGCTTTGTCCCTTTGTGCAAAACCATATAATTTTCTAGGTACAATGCTATGAATTCTTTAGGCTCTGGGCCCTGAAGCTTTGTTCCTGTGTTGGGATCACAAAGTCAGGAAATGTCCTAGCTCTACAAACGTGCTTTGTGATAAAGTGTCACGGACTGTCTCATTTCTGTCCTGGAGCAGATGTTGACAGAGGTCAGGCCCATCAACCTGAGGAATATGCAGAGATAGCCACAGTGGCTGCTGGGTGTGAAGGTGGGCTGTCTGAAATCCTACCCAACGTGCCGGTTAAAAAAGTATTTAAAAAAGCAGCTCTCACCTGTTCAATGTTCCCCACCATCAACACACCTCTGATGTCCCACTCATGACACCTCATACCAACCACCCAATCACCCCCATGACCTTTCATACCCTCTGTACCAAGCTTCTCCTCAACCCAGCCACATCCAGTACCTTTCGGAAAAAAAACTGTTCAGAGGCGTTATTGCACATCTCTGGAGCAGATGGGACTTGAACCTAGAGCTCTGACTCAGAGGCCAGGACACTACCACTGTACCACAAGAGTCTTCTAACCAATCCATGCTGCCTCACAGTCTGTATATCTGTCTAACAACCCAAATAATCCTTTATTGTCCCATATCATCTTAACGTCAGGTCACAGCAACCTATACACACTCCACTATAATTTACTCTTCTATCCTCCATGCGATTACAACCAGTTGTCCATCATGGGCACGCTCCTGAGCCCCTGCTGAGATTCAATAAAATGGAGTTTGAAGACTCCAATAGTGAGGTCACTATTTTTTAAAATGCTCTCATTGTTGTCAAAAATTATTAAATTAAGTTATTTCATCAATTTAATCCCTCATAAGGATAAACATTTATAAGGATATAAGCATAGCTCTACATCCAAGGCCATTTATAATCACTTGGAGCTGTCAACGAAACTGAATCGGGAGACACAGCACTATAATAATAGGCTGTCAAATCAGTTCTATACCACAAATCTTATCATGGTAGCACTCAAGATTATGTCCTCAGACAGAGTGAAATAGCAAACACTTATTATTTTTTAATTGCAGACCTTTCAAAATTAATATGAGGAGATATAAATCCCTTGATTGTGTGACAATTCCAGTAGGTTTATCTACTTCTTATGCAGATTCGTGACTGCTTCTAAGAATCCCAATGGATAATTGAAGTCTCCCAAAGGGCACTTTACCTTTGCAAACGCATCGCAGGACCTCTCCAAAATGTTCCCTAAGTCTTCAGATAACTTTGTAATGTTCGGCCTTCTCTGAAAAGGCTTCAAGGCCACACCCCATATTTTGGATAATTACAGGAATTGGATCTGTTTGCAAGCAGCTACATGTTTAAAAGTGCAACTGCCTCCACAAACTGTGAATTTGTAATTTACAACACTTTCTTCCCTCACTCCCTTAGTCAAAATGCTGGGTGCCAGGTTCAATTGTCAGAATTGCGGCTCTGATGCTGTATTGGCTAAGGTAGTGGCTCTCTCCATCTTCGGGAAAACTCGGACCAAAATCACCCTGCCTTTCGCTTCTGCATTGAATTCCCATTTTTTTGTTCAAAATTCCTGAATTAGCACCATTTTCCTGATTTAGCGTGTAGTTCATGATCAATCTACTCCCAGTGCATTCTGGATGATAGCAAAATCTAACAGCTTTTATAGGGAGCTTATATGTTGCACCCAGGCTGCAGCTACCAGATTAACTTCTACTGTAATTAACACTTATTCAGGCAAACACTTTCATTGACAGCAAACGTCTGCTGCTAGGCAGCTTAATTTACAGTTAAATTTACACTTTTTAAAGTTGTAAATCACAGTCTGACTAAAATTATAGTTTTAGAAATATTTATCAGTGGAATCCCATTTCCACTAATTTCGAGACTTATTGCTGAGTTTACAAAGGACACTGTTCCCAGATCACACTGTGTTTCCCCACTCGTGCACAGAGAGAAATATTTTGATATGTTTTTCAATGGAAAAAGTGTTTAGAAATACTGTTTAATGCTAAATAATTAACAAACAAAGAATATAAAAGGGTGCCAAGAAATAATTTCTGTCTTGCAGGGAAAAACAAAAGTTGGTTTGTTTAAATTAGCCGTTGAGCTAGGCCTATAAAGAGCGCAGCCAGAAAATGCCAAAGGCTTCCTGTGTTTAAATTTCTAGGTTTCTTAAAAACAGCAAAAATATTTTGATTATTATGGTCCTTTCAGCTATCCAGACTTTCAGATCTTCTCCAGGAAACCTCACATGAATTTACTGATTATCCCAGACTCAGTCATGACCTTGGTTGAGGTTGCTGTTCTTGACATTAGCCTTGTACTAGCTTTCTGAGATTAGATTTTGAATAGTGCATACACATGCAAAGGTAGACTACATGTTCACCTGCAATAACCCAAGACAAACAGAGATGACTGGTTAGGTCAATAATGATCAAACTGGTCAAAAGATTTCAACAGCGTTGTCTGCATAACCTATTTAGAAATAACTGTGTAAATATAATCAAATCTGAATTGTATACACAAAGGTTATTGTGAACAACTAATCATTTATTGTAAATTACCTTGAAAATACTTTTTTCTTTGAAGATTACACAACAGCATTTTGTACTACATATGTCAGACCACATGCTGTGTTCAAGTCCCAGCATTGCTTGTCATGCTATGTCCCTGACCTCAGATAGAAGAGTTTATTGTTTCTTTAACTGGAACGGCCTCATTGAGACAGAATTTTGAACTTAAATTTTCCATTTTATAAAAGGTGAGGTTTATTAACTATAAGTCTGAAGCTTTCGTAGCAAACTTCAGCCGGAAGTGCCGAGTGGATGACTCATCCCAGCCACCTCCAGTGGTTGCCAGCATTACAGATATCAGTCTTCAGCCAATTCAATTCATGCCACACGACATCAAGAAACATGCTGTGTTCAAGTCCCAGCATTGCTTGTTATGCTGTGTCCCTGACCTCAGATAGAAGAGTTTATTGTTTCTTTAACTGGAACGGCCTCATTGAGACAGAATTTTGAACTTAAATTTTCCATTTTATAAAAGGTGAGGTTTATTAACCATAAGTCTGAAGCTTTCGTAGCAAACTTCAGCCGGAAGTGCCGAGTGGATGACTCATCCCAGCCTCCTCCAGTGGTTGCCAGCATTACAGATATCAGTTTTCAGCCAATTCAATTCATGCCACACGACATCAAGAAACAGTTGGAGACACAGGATGCTGCAAAGACTATGGGCCCTGACAAAATTCCAGCAATAATACTGAAGACTTGTGCTCCAGAATTTGCTACTCCTTTAGCCAATCTGTTACAGTACAGTTACAACACTGGCATCTACCTGACAATGTGGAAATTTGCCCAAGTATGTCCTGTGTATAAAAAGCAGGACAAATCCAGCCTGGCCAATTACAACCCCGTCAGTCTACTCTCGATCATCAGTAAAGTGATGGAAGGTGCCATCAACAGTGCTATCAAGCAGCGCCTGCTCAGCAATAACCTGCTCAGTGACGCCCAGTTTTGGCTCAGCCAGGGCCACTCAGCTCCTGACCTCATTACAGCCTTGGTTCAAACATGGACAAAAGAGCTGAACTCCAGGAGGTGAGGTGAGAGTGACAGCCCTTGACATCAAGCCTGCATTCAACTGAGTGTGGCATCAAGGAGCCCTAGCAAAACTGGAATCAATGGGTATCGGGGCAAACTCTCTGGTGGTTGGAGTCGTACCCAACACAAAGGAAGATGGTCATGGTTGTGGGAGCTGAATCATCCCAGCTCCAGGACAGCTGCAGGAGTTCCTCAGGGTAGTGTCCTGAGCCCAACCATCTTCAGCTGCTTCATCAATGACCTTCCTTCCATCAAAAGGTCAGAAATGGGGATGTTCACCGATGATTGCATAACGTTCAGCACCATTCATGACTCCTCAGACACTGAAGCAGTCCATACTCAAATGCAACAAGATCTGGACAATATCCATGCTTGGGCTGACAAGTGGCAAGTGACATTCACACCACAGTAATGCCAGGTTATGATGATCACCATCAAGAGACAATCTAACTACTGCCCCATGATATTCAATGGCATTACCATCACTGAATCCCCCACTATCCACATCCTGGGGGTTATCATTGACCAGAAACTCATCTGGACTCACCACATATATACAGTAGCTACAAGGTCAAGTCAGATGCTAGGAATACTGCCTTGAGTAACTCACCTCCTGACTTGCCAAAGCCTGTGACCACCTACCAGGCACAAGTCAGGAGTATGATGGAATACTCACCACTTGCTTGGATGACTGCAGCCCCAACAACTCTCAAGAAGCTTGTCCGCTTGTTTGGCACCAAATCCACAAGCGTCCACTCTTTCCACCACCGGTGCTCAGTAGCAGCAGTGCATACTATTCACAAGAAGCACTACGGAAATTCACTAAAGATCCTCGGACAGCACCTTCCAAACCCATGACCACTTTCATCTAGAAGGACAAGGGCAGCAGATACATGGGAACACCACCACCTGCATGATCCTCTCCAAGCCACTCACCGTCCAACACCTACCTTCACTGTCACTGGATCAGAATCCTGGAATTCGCTCCCTAATGGTATTGTAGGTCAACCTACAGCAGATGGACTGCAGTGGTTCAAGAAGGCAGCTCACCACCACCTTCTCAAGGGCAACTAGGGATGGGTATAAATTGCTGGCCAGCCAGCAACACCCACATCCCACAGAATGAATGAATAAATAAATCATTCTATCAAGTTAAGAGCGCCGTTGATGCAGACATGGACATATCCACAGCATGATCCTCCCTGTTACCCCAGTTAAAGAATCGTTGTGTTATAGATATTGTGCATTTTGACAGGTGCATACAAAAAACATTAGGTGAAAGCCAAGATTAAATATCACCAGAAGAAATATTAAGAATAATAAATATTCTTTAAAGAGATGATTACAAATCACAATTCTTTTGTACAAGGCTATGTTGGATACATACCAAGCATTATTTCATTGACAATGTCACAAATTGGGTAAAAGCTAATTTAAAATTCAAAGACAGTAGAATCAAATGGAGAAAACTACCATAGAAGAGAAATCCTTTTTTATTTTTCCAAGCTGTTCTATTCTTCCCTTTATTCATTCACAGGATATGACAATGTGTTTCCTATTGAGAGTTTGTCAATTTAACTGAGCACTTTGCTAGGCTAGTTAAGAATCAATCACATTGCTGTGGAGACACATATAGGCCACAGTAAGTAAGGAATGGCAGGTTTCCCTCCCTGAACAATGTTAGAGCAACAGATTAATTTTTATGACAATAGTTATCATGGTTACCACTACTAAGACTAGCTTTATATTCCAGATTTATTGATTGAATTTAAATTCCACTAGCTACTATGGTGGGATTTGAACTCATTCTCCCAGATCATTAACCTGGGTCTCTAGTCCAGGAACATTACCAATATGTCATTCTCTCTCTTAGGTTTAATTTTAGTGGGCAACATTAGGAGCAAAAGTAGAACAGTAGAGTGATAGAGTCATACAGCATGGGAACAGACTCTTCGGTCCAACCAGTCCATGCCGAGCAGATATCCTAAATTAATTCATTCCCATTTGCCAGCACTTCACCCATATCCCTCTAAGCTCTCCCTATTCATGGAGCCATCCAGATGCCTTTTAAATGTTATAATTCTACCCGCCTCCACGCACCCTCTGACAGCTCATTCCATACACACACCACCCTCAATATGAAAAAGTTGCCCCCTCGGTCCCTTTTAAATCTTTCCCCTCTCACCTTAAACCTATGCCCTCTAGATTTGGACTCCCCAACCCATGGGGAAAAGACCTTGACTATTCGCCATGTCTATCTCCCTCATGAATTTTCCAAACTTTGTAAGGTCACCCCTCAGCTTCTGACTCTCCAGGGATAATAGCCCCAGACTACAGGGGGTTCTCCTATAATGCGTGTTCTGGCAATGCGAATTGGCAATAATGTGATTGATGAATGGGGGAACGGTATTCATAAAACGCGAACACTGTGTTGGCTATAACGCGATTCCAATATCGACATCACATGATCGGTTCGCAGGCTTTGTCCTGAGCATGTGCTGAAAGAGGCCCCACACTGAAATCAAGGATCCTCGTGCTTTCTGTGAGACGTACTGTACAATTCTGCCATGTTACCCACAAAAGGCAAGGATAAAGTGGCAAGAATGATAACAAGAAGCATCCTGATGATAAAATTGCAGGTGGTGCATGTAAAAGAAAGGCTATGATACTGGAAGAGAAGCTTGATGTTGTAAAACATTTGAGAACAGGTGATATTGCTTGTGCGACAGGAATGAGGGAGTCTACCTTATGCACCATTAGAGACAATGCAGTAAAGATTAAAACAAGATGTTTTGCTGGAACAGTTTGAGTGCTAGCAAATCTGTGAGGTCACGGACAAAGGAACTTGCGGAGATGGAGTGGTTTCTAAGTGTGTGGATAGAAAAGCAAAGGAAGAAGCAATCTGGGACCATGCTTCTCACCATAAAAGAGAAAGCCGCATCAATTTATGAAGATCTAACAAAAAAAAAGCTGAAAATCCTGCAGATGTGCCTGCCATTAGTGTGAGAGTGGCTGGTTTGCTGGTTGTAAGAGCTGCCATGCTTTTCATAACATAAAGTTATGTGATGAAGCTGCCAGTGCAAATGAGGAGCATGTTTTGGCATTTCCTCCCACAGTAAATAAAAATTAACTGACAAAGAAAGCGACAACTTAGATCAAATTTTCAATTTGGATGAGACAGATTTATACTGGAAGCAAATGCCTTCAAGAACTTACATTTCTACGAATGAAGTATACGCTCCAAGCTTTAAGGTGGCAAAGGATTGTAGGACTGTGCTGCTGGGTGCCGATGCCAGTGGAGACTTAAAGCTGAAGCCTGCGGCGGTGTACCACTCTCCTAACCCACGAGCCTTGAAAGGTTACCTTAAGTCGAGTTAGGCATCTACTTTAGGTCAAGCAAAAGGGGTTGGATGACTGGGCAAATTTTTTCTGACCTTATTGTTGATGTTTTCAAAGATGGTTTTAGAAAGTGTTGCAGGAAAAAAAATGTGGATTTCACGATTCTCCTCAACCTGGACAATGCGCCACGCCATCCTCCAACCATTGCTGAGCTTTCAGAAAACATCAAAGTGCTAGCTGATGACGTCGGCTAGTACAAGGGGGCATAGCTGCAAATTGAGGGGTGATAGATTTAAGACAGATGTCAGAGGCAGGTTCTTTACTCAGAGAGTGGTAAGGGCGTGGAATGCCCTGCCTGCCAATGTAGTTAACTCAGCCACATTAGGGGCATTTAAACAGTCCTTGGATAAGCATATGGATGATGATGGGATAGTGTAGGGGGATGGGCTTAGATTAGTTCACAGGTCGGCGCAACATCGAGGGCCGAAGGGCCTGTTCTGCTCTGTATTGTTCTATGTTCTATGTTCTATGCTGTACCCCAAACATAACCTCTCTCCTTCAACCCATTGACCATGGTGTCATAGTAGCTTTTAAGAGGCTGATTGCAGCCACTGAGGAGGATCAGGATGGCGTTTCTTCAATTTTGGAAGAGCTTTAACATCAAGAACGCAATTGACATTATCCTGGAGGCCGGGGGTGATGTCAGTCAGGACTGCTTGCATGCAGTTTGGCAAAAGCTTCTCCCAGATTTTTTTTCAAGATTTAAAAACCTTTGATCCAACAGAGGAGCTCCCAAGAGTCAAAGAACATTGTGTTGATCTTGTAAAGCAAGATGGGTTTGAAGAAGTGGAGAGTGAGAATGTTGAAGAGCCACTTGAGTCCCACTGTGAAGACCTCTCTGCTGCTGATCTACAACAACTTGTTGCTGAGGGTGAAGTGGAAGCTGAAGATGAAGAAGATGAAGTCTAGGATGCAGCACCATGAGACCTTTCCACTTCTGTTTTGTCTTCTATCCTGAGGGAAATTGAGTAGCAGTTGCAATGATTGGAGGACAATGATTACAATGCAGAATGCAGCAGGCTAGCTATTCGTGAAGTAAGATCTTCTTTGGCATCCTATGAACTGCTTCTTCATGAAGGAAGAAAAAGGGCAAAGCAGCAAAAACTAGATGCTTTTTTAAGCTAACTCCCAGGAAACAGCTAGAAGACAATGAACCACAGCCATCCACTTCTATATTAACTAATTTTCGCTCTAACCCTACAACTGCAACTGCACCTGAAGGTAATGGTGATGATGATGATGATGGTGATGATCCTCAGCCCCTGCATTAACAACAGAACAACCTCAAAACCTCCTTCCCCATCAAGTCATCTTGACATTTTCTCAACATCAGATGATAAATTAACTGTTATTTCATTATAACATGTGAACTAAACATTTGATCAAATCGTGAAATCCTTTGTGTTATGCTTTTGAGTGATTTTTGAGTCATTTTGAGTGATTCTTTTTGTTGGTCTGCCTCTCACCCCCTTTTCCCATAGGCCCTGTTATTTCTATAGCATGATTTTCTTTCATGCATCATTTCACAGGAACACATCTGTGGGCTACAGCAGAAGGTGCTGTGTTCAGCCTCTCCTATGACTTAGTAGTCATAGGTTCATATAGCATGGAAACAGACCCTTTGGTCCAATTAGTCCATGCCAAATATGTTGTCAAACTAAACTAGTCCCACCCGCCTTCGTTTGGCCCATATCCCTAAATTCTGACAAGCAACTACTAGTTGTTCAACCTTTGCTCATAACTCAACTATTCCATACCAGGGATCAGTATGACAGTTCTTCGAAACAGCTGAAAATATTTCAGCTATAAATCACTAGTCCTGACATGGAATTATTATATCTGACTGCACAGTCTATGAACTAAAATAACTGTCAGTGAAAAAAAGTGCCCAGCGTAGGATGAACATTTCCAAGTAGCCTTGGGAGAAACACCTCATTATCAGTGCTAACCCTGATTGGACTCCTTTAATGTTGACTATGATCTGTAGAAAATAACAGATTAGATACAGAAACAAACAAACCTGTCAATGCCAGATGTGCAAAGTGCTAAATTATAGTAAATGAAGCAGCTTAATATCATTTCAAGGGAACTGTCAGTATGTCCTGTCTATAAATCACAGTGTTTAGGGTCATTTACATTTAAAGAGAGAATATTTGTTTTTCTCCAATAATTTATAACTCATCAGTGATATAACAGGTTCAGAAATTTGCCGCTGTCAGAGTTGCACATATGTTAAATAGTCTTGTTTCATGGGCTGTTAAATATTGAGACATGCTGAGGTTCTTGACTTTTGGTTAAAATAAAATTTGATTTTTTTTGAAGGGTAGTTATTAAAAAACAGCTGAATGGATAACTAATTTGTATCCTGGACAGTGGAACTATTCAATGAAGTGAGATTAGGAAAACTGGGCCTGTAAACTTCAGTTTTGAAAAATGAGAAGTGATCAAATTGAAACCTACAAAAGGATAGACAGAAGGTAGATTCAAATATTTCCCCTGGTTGGAGAGCTTGGAACCAGGAGACACAATTTCAAACTTAGGAAGAACACACAAAGACCTGAGATGAGGAAATTTTTCTACTCAAAGTTAAGTAGGATGGAGCAAAAATCTCCAATATTTAAAACATTGGACAAAACCCTGGACTTTTCAAAACTTTGCAAAGGTAAAACACAACTCACAGAACTGAGGTAACAAGCCGTGGGGCTGGATGAACACAGCAGGTCAAGCAGCATCATAGGAGCAGGAAAACTTGACGTTTCGGGCCTAGACCCTTCATCAGAAATGGGGAAGGGGGAGAGGGTTCTGAAATAAATAGGGAGAGAGGGGGAGGCGGATAGAAGATGGATAGAGGAGAGGATAGGTGGAGAGGAGGCAGACAAGTCGAAGAGGCGGGGATGGAGCCAGTAAAGGTGAGTGTAGGTAGTGGGGTAGGGAGGAGATAGGTCAGTCCAGGGAGGACGGACAGGTCAAGGGGACGGGATGATGTTAGTAGTTAGGAGATGGGGGTGTGGCTTGAGGTGGGAGGAGGGGATAGGTGAGAGGAAAAACAGGTTAGGGAGGTGGAGATGAGCTGGGCTGGTTTTGGGATGCGGTTGGGGGAGGGGAGATTTTGAAGCTTGTGAAATCCACATTGATGCCATTGGGCTCCGGGGTTCCCAGGCTGAATATGATTTGCTGTTCCTGCAGCCTTCGGGTGGCATCACTGTGGCATTGCAGGAGGCCCAGGATGGACATGTCATCTGAGGAATGGGAGGGGGAGTTGAAATGGTTCGCGACTGGGAGGTGCAGTTGTTTGTTGCGAACTGAGCGCAGGTGTTCTGCAAAGCGGTCCCCAAGCCTCCGCTTGGTTTCCCCGATGTAGAGGAAGCCACAACGGGTACAGCGGATGCAGTATACCACATTGGCAGATGCGCAGGTGAACCTCTGCCTGATGTGGAAAGTCTTCTTGGGGCCTGGGATTGGGGTGAGGGAGGTGGTGTGGGGGCAGGTGTAGCACTTCCTGCGGTTACAAGGAAAAGTGCCGGGTGTGGTGGGGCTGGAGGGGAGTGTGGAGCGGACAAGGGAGTCACGGAGGGAGTGGTCCCTCCGGAAGGCAGATAAGGGTGGGGAGGGAAAAATGTCTTTGGTGGTGGGGTCTGATTGCAGATGGCGGAAGTGTCGGAGGATGATGCGTTGGATCCGGAGGTTGGTGGGGTGGTATGTGAGGACGAGGGGGATTCTTTTTTGGTTATTGTTGTGGGGACGGGGCGTGAGGGAGATGGCTGTGTGGAACCATTGTTTAGCCTTAATTTGGAGGTGATGGTGTTGGACTGGAGTGGACAAAGTCAGAAGTCACACAACACCAGGTTATTGTCCAACAGGTTTATTTGGAATCATAAGCTTTTCCTTTGACAAGGAAGGTGAAGACACTTTTCAGCCTGGAATTCCAAGTTACACCTCCTCTCTAAGAGGACAATCAACAGAAACTAAGAGACTCTAGCCCGAGAGAGCTTTTACACTTCGGGCTACCCAGCACAGACATAAAGGGGCCTACAGAGATACCAGACGTTCAGCTTCAATCAAAATCCATTTACAGAGATACTGGACATTCAACCTTGATCAAAACTCATTCACACACACTGTAACCATTGGAAAGCTAAATTACTTCAGAAGAGAACATCAAGACCTTGAAGAAAACTACAGATTTGAAGGGAGATAACGGGATGCACACTCTGTATAACTACTAGCACCTATCTTACCTGAAGGGAGAAACTTGTTCCAACAACAAGCTTCTGCACAAACAGTTTCTCTGCAGTCTTCCACCCCCAATGAGCAGCTTCGGAACCAAGAGCCACAGAGGCTGAACTGAGAACCAAGAACACGGAAGCCGAACCAAGGGCACCATTGGAGCAAAAGACATCCGATAGGGGGAAGCCAATTCCAGCTTCCTGAGCAAGGGTTACCAGACACAGGCCTGTTCCAAACCAAGAAAACCGATGGCAAGAATCTCAGCAATCGGGCACACTTCAAAACTGTGTTTTGAGTGGTAAACATAAACTCCCAAAGCCCCAAAGTTCTGACATTTTGTCTTCTAAATGAATGCAGAGATTCTTTTGCCCTGAACACCTGTCTGCTACCTCTTCATTTCACATTCCCTAAATAAGTCCAGTGTCCAGAACCAGGGATCTGTGGGTGATTCAAACCATTTAAAAATCTGGAAATATTGCAAACCAGAATCCTAGAGTTGTGAATCTTTGAAATGCTTTTACCACAGTGGGCTGTGAAAGCTCATTCATTGAGTATATTAGGTGTCAAGATTGACATATTTCTAAATACCAATGACATAAAGGGTCATTGGTATAATGTGAGAGAAAAGGCTTTGAAATGGATGATCAATCATGATCCTATTGAATGGCGGAGCAGGCTCAATGAGCTGAATGACCTGTTTCGGCTCCTATCTTCCGTTTTAACAGATAGTACATATTTCCATAGCACTTCACATAACAAAGATTCTGTGGAATATTGTTTTCATTTCCTGCAATTCAATAAGTTAGTTCAAAACATAACTTGAGGCCATCAGTGTAAGATAGTCACCAAGAAATCCAGCAGAGAATTCACATTACACTTTTAACCCATAGAATGTGAACTTATTCTCACAGAGAATGGTTGAAGTGAATAATATAGATGAATTTAAGGGGAAGCTAGAGACACACATGAAAGAAAATGAAATAAAGGTATTATGGTGATAGATTTAGATGAGAAAATGTAGGAAGAAAAATGTGTGGAACACAAATGTCAGCACAGACTTGTTAGGCTGAAAGGCCTTTTTCTTCTCCTGTGTAATCCAATCATTTGCTGCCGATGACCTAATCCTGCAGAGGAGATGATTATTTTGTCAAGCCATGGTACTGTTCTCACTTCAGCATGACAGTGAAAAGGCAAGATGGGAATTCTGAGCTCATCATTTTTTTACTGTTAATAATTGTGATCATTCTAACATTATGTTAGCTTCAGTTTTCCTCGCCGCAAGTGCAGTTGGCTTTTGCTGACCAAACTAAATGGTTTTCTAAACAATTTCATATAGTAGTTAAATAATCAACCACATTGCAGTTTGGTATGGAGTCAGTCATAGACCAGATTGGGTAAAAAAAAAAGGTTTCCTTCTCTGAAGACTTTGGGAACCAGATGGGATTTTATGGCAAGTTTCATGATTACATGACTAATATGAATTTTTCGTTCCAGACCTGGTCAGTTAGTTGAATGTGAAATCCCTAACAGCCATGGTGCAAAGTGAACTTACCTCTCTAGATTATGAGTCCAAGCTTTAGTTTACTCGTCCAGTAATATAACCACTATGCTACTGTATCTGTCAAATACAACAGCATTGGGTACCTGCAGTTGGAAACATTTTGAGACATCAGCAGATCATACCTGCTGACCAGTGGTTAACACTGCTGCCTCACAGCACCAGGGACCTTGGTTCCATTCCACCCTCAGGTGACTGTCTGTGTGGAGTTTGCACATTCTCCCCGTGTCTGTGTGGGTTTCCTCCGGGTGCTCCGGTTTCCTCCCACAGTCCAAAGATGTGCGGGCTAGGTGGATTGGCAATGCTAAACTGCCCATAGTGTTCAGGGATGTATAGATTAGTTGGGATATAGGGGAACGGGTCTGGATGGGATGCTTTGAGGGTCGGTGTGGACTTGTTGGGCCAAAGGGCCTGTTTCTACACTGTAGGGATTCTATGATCTATGACATTTGCACTTTCCCCATGAGCCCCTGGCTACTTCTTTTTTTCATGTTCCTGATTCTCTTTTGAGGACCCGCAATTGTTGTAAGGTGGGCTTGCAAGATCACAAGGTAATCACATGGATGTGGAAAGCTATTCACCTCATCTTGATTCAAATCTCAGTGTTAGCTTTAGTGAATTTTGTTCATTTCACAAGTTAGCAATGTCACCAACACAGTAAATCAATCAATGGATCAAAAGCAAAGTACTGCAGATACCGGAGATCTGAAACAAGCCTAGAGAATGCTGGAGAAACTCAGCAGGTCTGGCATCATCTATGGAGTGAGGATGGAGTCAACATTTTGAGTCTTGTATGACTCTTCCTTGATGACTAGAAACATTGACTCTGTTGCACTCTCCACAAATGATGCCAGTCCTCAGCAGTTTCTCCAACATTCTCCATGCTTGTTTAAGTCAAAGAGTAGCCTTTATTTCGACAAGAATGGAATTGAAAAGTAGAGTTGTTACGCTAAACCTGCACTGAATTTTGGTTAGGTAACACCAAGCTGTTGGCAGTTGTGGTCACCTTATGATAAATGGAGGCAGAGGAATGATTGCAGAGTAGGTTTACAAAGCTGAGACTTGAAATGCATAGGTATACATGTTGGAATTGATAGGCTGGATTACTTCACTCTTGAGAAAGAACAGTCAGGGATGGAAACCAGGAGAGGAGCTACTTTGGATGCCGATCACCCTGACCCATACCTCTAGGAGGGCCCAAGTTCACTGTCTGCCTGTTCCCTTTCCGTCCCCTGACTGTAACCCATCTACTTTTTTTCCTGTAGCTGAGGTGTGACTACCTCCCTGTAACTCCTCTCAGTCACCCCCTCAGCCTCCCGAATGATCCGAAGTTCATCCAGCTCCAGCTCCAGTTCCCTAACGCGGTTTCCAAGGAGCTGGAGTTAGGTGCACTTCCCACAGATGAAGTCAGCAGGGACACTAGTGGTGACCCTTACCTCCCACATCCTACAGGAGGAGCATGCAACCGCCCTTGCATCCATTGCCATTGTTCTGAATTGTAAAAAACAGACTATTGGAGAAGAAAACATTAGTAACTTACCAAATCAGCGCTTAGACACTTTTTGGTTAGAGGAGGAGGATGGGTGGGAGACACTACTTTAGTAGTGTTTCGGGTAAAGCAACTGCCCAAATGTATTACCTCACTTACTCAACCGTCCCGTATCTGCTCCTGCTCGACACGCACTCCGCCTATTCACGAGGTAAGTTTTTAAAGGAGAAGCTCACCTTCCCAGGCTGCCCTTGTGCCTCCTTCCGGACTCCCGCCGCTGAAACGACTGAAAGGCCGCAGTCGTGAAGGCCAACATGCCATTAGCTTTCCTCACTGCCTGCTGCATCTGCATGCCAACCTTCAGCGACTGTTCCACCATGACACCCAGGTCTCATTGCACCTCAACTTTTCCTAAACTGCCATTATTCAGATAATAATCTGCCTTTCTGTTTTTGCCTCCGAAGTGGGTAACCTCACTTTTATCTACGTTATATTGTGTTTGTCAAGTATTCGCCCACTCAACTGGTATGTCCAAGTCAGCCTACAGCCTCTTAGCATCTTCCTCACAGCGCACATCCAGTTATGTGTCATCTGCAAATTTGGAGAATTTTCTTTTAAAAAGATTGGAAATACAAGTTAAAAACGTTTATTGTATTTCAGTGTTCTGAATCATGGTCATGACACTCTCAAGGTCAACACTCCATTTGCCTTTTTAATTAATTGCTGTAGTGACATGCTAACCTATTGTAAGTCATGTGCAAGGATATCCACATCCTTCTGTACTGCAGCGACCTGTAGGCTTTCTCCATTTAAATAACATTCTATACTTTTATTCTTCCTATCTAAGTGAACATTATAGTTTCCAACATGATGATCAAACTTTTATCCGCTCACTTAATGTATCCATATTCCTTTGTGATCTCTTTGCATCCTCCCCACAATAGAAAAAATGTATCCTTTCTGGTTATGTTGCTTGAGGAACAAATATTGGCAAACACACCAGGGACAATCCCGTTCTCTTCTTGAAATAGTATAATAGGATCTTTTCAATCCATTTGAAACAAAACTAAAATAAACATAGGATGAAATAAATAGGAAAAGTCTAACAGTACCAAACACAGAGAATGTTAAAGAAAGTCAGCAGGTCTGTAGAAACAGAAACAGAGTCAACATTCTGAGTCTGGCATGACTGTTCCTCAGAACTGGAGTCCAATAAGTTGAGTGGTCAAATGATTTTTTATCTGTATTTTTTAATGCTGTTACCTACAATGAGGTGATACACTAATATTCTCATGGTATCCCTGTTGTGAAACAGTCCTCAATGTTTCTGCATTGCCACCTTGTATGAATTTATATCATACAGCTATCAGGATGGGAAAACACAAATTAGATGGATAAAAGCAAAACACTGCAGATGCTGGAAATCTGAAATGATCACAGGGAATACTGGAGAAATTCATCACGTCTGGTGGCATCTGTGGAGAAAGGAAAAACAGAGTCAACGTTACTGTTCTGGTATGACTCTTCTTCAAAACTCGGAACGGCTTCCGATATGACCTCCTTTTTCCTCAACTAAGGATTCACTACACTATTGAGGTTGGCAGGATCTTCAGTCATACCTGACCGATCTCTCACACTTCTTCCTTTATCCCTTCCTCACCTTCCTAGAACAAAGATAGGGTTCTTCCCGTTACTTTTGACCCCACTACCCTCCGCATTCAAAGGATCATTTTCCAACATTTCTGCCTCTTCCAGCAGGATGACACCACCAAACACATTTCCCCTCCCCTTGACTGTCAGCATTCTGCAGGGACCATTCCCTCTATCACACCTGGTCCACTCCTCCATCAGACACCTCATGCTTTCTCACTCTCCAAAGGCACCTTCCCCATTCTGAAGAAGTGTGTTGCCAGACTCAAAATGTTAACTTTGTTTGTCTCTCCACAGAGTCCTGCTGGGTTTGTCCAAAGTTCCCTGTGTTTGTCATGAATCCAATGGATTTTCTTCCTTTTCTCATCTAGTGCCTAAGTAACCTAATTTTCAGAATGTATTCATTTCTTACCTACATGCGGTAAATTTTACAGTCCTATACCACCTTGTTTCAAAGCCAGCCCTGCCCACTCTACCCCTACATTACAGGAGTCAGATGAGGGATCAGGCAACTATACACCCTTACCCCTAGTGAGACTTTTATGTTGCTAATTCCATCTCTACCACAAGTTGACAGTTTGTGGGCTGGGAGGGGGACACAAGAGGGTGGGTGGACGTAGGAAACAATGGGGGGACCCTATTCTGGCGGTGGTGGGGTGGGGTGGTCACATATGTCCATCAGTACAAATACCCCAAAATGGTGCCTCCCTCTACTTCTCCCTGTCTTTGCCTCTCTGACCTGACATGACCCTTTTCCCAACTGGTAAATAGAACAACAAAGAACAAAGAACAATACAGCACAAGAACAGGCCCTTCGGCCCTCCAAGCCTACATCGACACATTTTGCCCTTCCATGCTAAAGCTGTCTTCACTTCCAGGATCTGTATCCCTCTGATACCTTACTATTCATGCATTCGTCTGGGTGCTTCTTGAATGTTGATATTGTGTCTGTTTCCACCACCTCCTCTGGCAACATGTTCCAGGCACATCTCTTTTAAACCTCGCCCCTCGCACCTTGAACCTATGTCCCCTAGAAATCAACCCCTCCACCCTGAGAAAAAACCTCATACTTTCCACTCTATCTATGCCATCCAGAATCTTATAAACTTCTATTAGTTGTCCCTCAATCTCCTGTGTTCTAGTGAAAACAAATCCAATCTATCTACATCGCTGAGGCCAGAAACGAGCTCTCTGACACCTCCTCGTACCACCCACTGGTCATGACCCCACCCCCGACCACCAAAACATTATCTCCCAGACCATCCACAACCTCATAACCTCAGGTGGCCTCCCAGTCACGGCCTCCAACCTCATCATTCCCCAACCCAGCACCACCCGTTTCTATCTCCTTCCCAAAATCCACAAACCCAACTGGCCTGGTCGACCCATTGTCTCTGCCTGCTCCTGCCCCACTGAACTTATCTCCACTTATCTCGACTCCATTTTCTCCCCCCTGGTCCTGGAACTCCCCACCTACATCTGTGACACCACCCACGCCCTTCAGCTCCTCCAAAACTTCCGATTCCCAGGCCCCCAACACCTCATCTTCACCATGGATGTCCAGTCCTTATACACTTGTATTCCCCATGCAGATGGCCTAAAGGCCCTCTGCTTCTTCCTGTCCCGCAGGCCCGACCAGTCCCCCTCCATCGACACCCTTATCCGCCTAACCGAACTTGTCCTTACCCTTAACAACTTCTCCTTCAATTCCTCCCACTTCCTACAGACAAAGGGGGTGGCCATGGGTACCCACATGTGCCCAAGCTATGCCTGACTCTTTGTAGGATACATGGAACAATCCCTCTTCCGAAGCTACACTGGCCTAAACCCCACCTCTTCCTCCGTTACATTGATGACTGTATTGGTGCCGCCTCGTGCTCCCACGAGGATTTCGAACAGTTCATCCACTTCACTAACACCTTCCTCCCCAACCCTAAGTTCACCTGGACCATCTCCGATACCTCGCTCTCTTTCCTGGACCTCTCTGTTTCCGTCTCTGGCAACCACCTGGAAACCGATATCCATTTCAAGCCTACCGACTCCCGCAGCTACCTAGAATACACCTCCTCTCACCCACCTTCCTGCAAAAATGCCATCCCCTATTCCTAATTCCTTCACCTCTGTTGCATCTGCTCCCGAGATGAGGCATTCCACTCCCAGACATCCCAGATGTCCTCATTTTTCAAGGACCATAATTTCCACTCCACAGTGGTTGAAAATGCCCTCAACCGCATCTCTCACGTTTCCCCCAACTCATCCCTCACACCCTCTCCCCGCAATAACAACAAAAACAGAATCCCCCTCATCCTCACGTATCACCGCACCAACCTCTGTATCCAACGCATCATCCTCTGGCACTTCCGCCACCTGCAATCTGACCCCAATACCAAAGACATTTTTCGTTCCCCACCCTTATCTGCCTTCCGGACGGACCACTCTCTCTGTGACTCCCTTGTCTGCTCCATACTCCCCACCAGCCCCACCACCCCCGGCACTTTTCCCTGCAACTGCAGGAAGTGCTACACCTTCCCCAAACACCTCCCCCCTCACCCCCATCCCAGGCCCCAAGTAAACCTTCTATTTTAAACAGATGTTCATCTGCACATCTGCTAATATGGTATACTGTATCCGCTGTTCCTGATGTGACCTCATCTACATCGGGGAAACCAAGCGGAGGCTTGGAGACTGCTTTGTGGAACACCTACGCTCAGTTCGCGACAAACAACTGCACCTCCCAGTTGCGGACCACTTCAACTCCCCCTCCCACTCCTTGGATGACATGTCCATCCTGGGCCTCCTGCATTGCCACAATGATGCCACCCAAAGGTTGCAGGAACAGCACCTCATATTTCGCTTGGGAACCCTGCAGCCCAATGGTTTTCAATGTGGACTTCACAAGCTTCAAAATCTCCCCTCCTCCTACCGCATTCCAAAACCAGCCCAACTTGCCCCCACCTCCCTGATCTGTCCAACCTTTCTCTCACCTATCCCCTCCTGCCACCTCAAGCCCCACCCCCACCTCCTACCTACCGGCCTCATCCCCGCCTCCTTGACCTGTCCATCTTCCCTTGACTGACCTACCCCCATCCTAACTCCCCACTTACACTCACCTTGACTGGCTCCATCCCCACCTCCTTGACCTGTCTGTCTCCTCTCCACCTATCTGCTCCTTTATCCATCTTCCATCCACCTCCCCCTCTCTCTCTATTTATTTCAGAATCCCCTTCACCTCCCCCATTTCTGAAGAAGGGTCCAGATCCGAAATGTAAGCTTTCCTGCTTCTATGATGCTGCTTGGCCTGCTGTGTTCATTCAGCTCTACACCTTTTTTTCTCAGATTCTCTAGCATCGGCGGTTCCTACTATCTCTCCTCTCCCAATCTATCCAATCTTTGTAGCTAAAATCCCCCCATACCAGGCAACACCCTGGTAAACTTTTTCTGTACCCTCTCCAAAACATCCACATCCTACTGGTAGTGTGGTGACCAGTACTGTGCACAATATTCCAAGTGCGGCCTAACTAAAGTTCTATAAAGCTGCAACATAATTTGTCTATCCTTAAATTCAATGCCCCTTCCAATGAAGGTGAGCATACCATAGGCCTTTTTACTACCTTATCTACCTGTGCTGCCACCTTCAGTGATCTGTGGAACTTCACACCCAGATCCCTCTGCATATCAATACTTCTCAGGATTCTGCCCTTCATGAATATCTTCACTCCTTCCAGTTGTCATCCCAGCAATGGCTGCGAATGCCTTCTGGCACTGACTGGTCTCAGCTCTCTAAGGGAGGACCTCCTGCCCCTGAAGCGTTAAAGTCCTACTCTGCACTAATCAAGGTCACTCTCAGGGTATTATCACAGTACAGTAATCAGATTTCACATCAGTAAGGTGAGATTGACCTTTAGGTTTTTGGAGGTGGGGTGGGTTTGAACCATCTCCCTGCAAAATTAACCCCATGCTTCCCTCTGTAACATCATCCAAAGACACAGCATTCGTTTTCCTTTACATACTGGCCATACCTCTCTACCACCTTTTCCACTTCCTGCACAATTGATAAATTCATAGATGCTTGTTTGGCATGTAGTATTCGATAAAGAGAAATTTATTCCTAATCTAGTATTCAAAAAGGAGAAGTTTACTCCTATTAAATAATGGGAATGATTAAGCCCTGTTTTCAACCCCCTCTTCCAGTTACACTCCCTACTGAAATAACTCCACAGAGGCTGATATCTCATCACCAAGTCACCCTTTATTTACAATGAATCCTTGACACTGATCCAGCTTCCTCAGAGCCAGCTCTTGGAGGGATGTCTGACACTCCTGTTCTTATCTGTAAGCCAGAGCTCCCTGATTGGACCAGAATGACAGCACCAATCAGGGAACTCATGTTCTATGAGGTCCACCTGGCTGACCTCATAACAATCACTACACGTACCACCAGCTCTATCCTTCTCCATAGCAACTGCCTAAGTTTAAACTAGAAAGTTCATCCTCTGGTGTCATATTAAGCCTCAGTATGAGCTTCCAACCACATATCTGCACAATCACAATGATCGTCAGTTTTCACTTTAGAAATTAACATTACCCAGCCCCACTCTGAAGCTACTGAACAGCTACTGAAACCCTCGACATGCCTACTCCAGGGCTTTCTTCACAAGAATCCCCCATTCAAAACTTCACTTGAGCTCATTCCAAACTGTGCTGCTTGTGTTCTAACTCTCACCGACTCCTGTTCACTAATCATTTTTGAGCTTGCTGACCTGCATTGGCTCTTTAAGTAGTATCTCATTTTTACAAATCTCGCCCCTCTTCAATACCCTCAATGGTGTCCCTTACACCCGCCTCTTCCCCACCTCCCTATCTCCTCCATCCCTCCAGTTCTCTGACATGTCTGCATTCATCTAATTCTAGACTTTGTGTGTCCCTGATTTTAATTGCTTTACCATTCATAGCAGTGTCTAAGCTGCCTAGGTCCTAATCTCTGGTGTTCCTCTCTGTCTCTTTAAACCTGTCTTACCTCTTTTAAGGTGGTCCCAAAAATCTACCTCATGCGCTCTTTTACCAACCAGTTGGTCATTTGACCTAATGTTTCCTTGTATCATTCGCTGTCCGTTTGTTGCCTTCCAATGCCTTGGGAAACACCTTGGGCTGTTTGTCAAGTGTTTGCTGTACTTGGTGTAATGTTGACTGGCTTGGGAACACCACTGAGATTAAATATTCGCTGATGCAGACAAGTAAAGTGACAATTGATAACCTGCAGTAACCCAAATAAACAAATGGACTAGTGAAGTTAATATAGTTCAGAGATAATAAAATGTATGTTGTACAGTCTGTGTGACATTGGGTAAAGCTGAAAGCAGTAAAATCATGTTAAGGTAAAATCTTCAATTATGATTTCTGAGAGTTGGAGCACATGAGCATACCAACGGTCTGCATTCACTAGCAGTAATCTCCAACATGTGAACTATAAGGTTCAATACAGTTCAAAGAGATTCCCATCATTTCAAGAGGAAAATCTATTAGGTTTTTTTCAATGAGGTGGAGAGAAGGCCTGTTTCTCTTTATTGGTCCAAAAAGATTTGACCGAACACTAATTCCATTGAAATGTAAAAGCGAAACAGCAAATATTGAAAATCTGAGACGGACATTGGATAACAGGGTGATAGACTGGCAAATGGATGATCTGACGAATGACCAGGGAGCCTTGTCAGAGCTGCACCCCAATATAGTCTCACTGTTGGGGGCGTTTCTCAGCAGCAAGCTGTGCACTGGAGTAGCTAGGTTCAATGATTAAAGGACCATGTTATTAGCCATGGAGTGGCCAAACAGCATGGTAGGAGACTGCCATCTTCATGAAGACGGCCTCCCTCTCACCGCTGGGGTTGGGTGGGTGTTTGGTCAGCATCAGAGCTCTGTGCCCTGTAGAGGAAGGAGATGATGACCATTTCAACCCAAAAGATGTGCCATCCCTCCACTAGGTGGCACTGATGAAGCCCCAGAGCATGCTTGTCTGAGAGTGCTGGTGGCATGAGCTGCCTTCTTGCCAACCTTATTTGGATGGCAGGCTCAGGAGTGACCAATTAGGAGGCTGCCACAAGGAAAATTTCCAACGCTGTCTCACTGGCATCAGATCTGCAAATGGTCAATGTTGATGCCCATGCTCCGTGTGAGAAAACTCCACCGTATAACTGAAAAATCTCTTGAAAAGTCTCAAGGTAATCAGGAAGTGTCATCATGGTTTTTTCAAAGAGAAATCCTATTTAATTAATTTATTAGAGTTCTCAGATGGAACAGCATGGACTGTGACTAAAGCAGGGGGGCACAGTTTTCCGTGGGGTACTTGGATTTCCGGAAGTCTCTTGAGAAGGTTCCAGGTAAAAGGTTATTGTGCAAAGTAAGAGCTTGTGTGGTGGTGGGGGTGGGGGCGTAGTTGCCGGGTGGGGAGTGGTTGTGATATACTGACAAGGAAGGAAGACTGGCTGGCTGGTAGAAAACAGAGTAGATGGAAATGTGTCTTCTTCAAATTGACACGATGTGACAAGTTGGGTCCAACAGGGGGCTGTGCTGGTCTTTCAACATTTTCCAACTGATATCAATGAGTTAGATGAAAGGAATCAAAGGCATGGTGGCTAAATTTGCAAAAGACACAAAGATAGGTAGAAAAGTATGTTGTGAAGTCAAGTAAGATGCAGAACAATGTGGACAAGTTATGTGAGTGGACAAAAGTCTGGCAGATGGAAAATAATGTGGGAAAATAAGAAGCTGCTCACTTTTGCAAGAATAAAAACGCAGAGTATTACTTAAATAGAGAGCAACTGCAGAATTCTGAGATGCAGAGGGATCTAGTTGTTCCAGTGAATGTGTAATAAAGGGTCAGTATGCAGGTCCAGCCTGTAACCAAGAGGGATATCCTTTTCTACAAGAGGAATTAAACATAAAAGTAAGGTCTTTATATTTCAGTTATATGTGATATTGATGAGATGACGTCTTTAATGCAGTGTGCAGTTTTGTTCTCCTTATTTAAGGAAGGATGTTTCTGCATTGGAGGCAATTCAGAGGAGGTTATTGGATTAATACCTGGAATGAGTGAGTTGCATTATGAAAAAAAGATTGGTCAGGCCAGGATAACAAGGTGTGGCGCTGGATGAACACAGCAGGCCAAGCAGCATCATAGGCTCCTATGATGCTGCTTGGCCTGCTGTGTTCATCCA